>ML312210.1:0-19203 GCA_005239505.1 Nicotiana paniculata | reverse complement strand
TTAAAAAGACAAAGAATTAATTAAGATGGAGGTAGAATTTCTCTGTTGAGGTCCATATAAATAGTGGCACTTAATTTGTGAAGCGAAGTGAGCAAAATACTGAGCATCAACAGATCTACTCTCTCATCTTGGCAAAAAACAAAATACTCCCAACAATGGCTGGAGCCAATTCACTCACATCTGCTTTCTGTTTCATTGTTTTTCTTGTCGCTGGTAATTTATTTAATCGTATTTATATGTTCTCCTTTTCTCGCATAAGTACTTTGTTTTTTTGCATTTAAGAGATATAATACTACTCTAATATATTACTACACAATACTGAGTTTAAGTAATATATAAGGCAAGTGTAAAGAGATTTTTTTACAAAAAGCCTTTTCAAAATGAGGGATTTGTAATAGTCAATTGCCAGCTACAACATGTAACAAAAGTGATCTAATGATGTAAAATTTCTTATAGTGTCAATATATATAACTTAAATCATTCAAGTATATATGATACTATCACGTGCTCGCTATATTCAACTTGACCTGTATTCCTGAAATTACATACATAATGGTAATTAAATTAATTTTTATTTATGTTTTCTCCTTTTCTTGCATTAGTGCGTAGTTTTTATTTTTTGTGGTTAATTATTGCATACAAAATACCAGTATAGTATATGACTCGTCTGCTTTAGCCAACTAATGAATTGATTCGTAATATGTATATTTGGAAGTGCAGTTCAATTGACTTATTCTCCTCAAACACATGTAATGGCGGCTGCGCGAGGATTGGCACGTGCTTTAGGACTGAAAGGTTGGTTTGAGTTTCACTGTGGTGAATTATGTGTCTACAGTTGGCAATGCGTTGATCCAGGATGTTGGGCGTGTGATCTCAATGCTGGTCAGGGTGGTGGTTTCTATGGGCGCTGTATAGATCCATCCATTTGGAATGACAAAGAAAAGAACTAAATATTCGTTCGATATAATACCGTGTGAATGTCCTTTTGAATCTCAATAATGGTATTGGTGGTGGTGCCTTTGGCACATGCATTAATACAGATAATAGATTGTGTGTATTTTCTTTCTTTTATTTAAAAGTCCAGCACTCTGCCTGCTGGTACATATATAAGATTGTTGTTTTATGCTTTGTATGTTATCTTTATCAAAGAGTTATTATTACTAATAATTAATAAAACAGTCCGACGTACGTGCACTTCATTCTCAGTTGGAATTTATTTGCACTTTTCTCTTCGTTTTTTTTAGCTGGTGTTGGATCTGCCATGACTGCAAGTAAGTAAATTATAAAATGATCAACATATTTTTTTTCCCATTTTCTATCAATCATTATATAAATCATTAAGATTCGCTTTATGCTAGGTGCGACTTTCAAGTTTAAATTAAATAATGCATCCAATGTGCCTTAAAGAATAATTAAGTACATTAAAATCATTTGTTTTACATCATTAGATCAGTCATTGCCAGCAGATGCCGCAGTCTCTTAAACAAATAAGTACATTAAAATCATTTGTTTTATTCTTTTTCTGTTTAAGAATAATTAAAAAAAGAATTTAAGATTTCAAAGAGACAATATATTTAATGAAGCATGGATAAGTCATAAGCTCCATCAACTTGATTCCTATCACGATCGAGTACTGCCCTTTTTAACTACAAACGGTCTTCTCTATTCCATTTAGCGACTATTTCTTAACAAAGGATATGAATGCAGTCGTAATGAGCGTATTTATAACGATCCAATTTTTTTCCAGTTGTTAAATGCTAATTTTTAGTTTCATATCACCAACCTTCAGCCCTTAAAAGGCTTAATACCCGGTCGTAATTATCAATAAAACTAAGGCGCTACTTTTTCCCTTTTTATTTTTTACATTCACGTGTGATGACCCAAATGGTGATCTTGTGTTTTAGAACTCTATTCCGCGCTCTTTAGCTTAAACATCTCATTTTTACCTTCCTCGATTTGCATGCGCAGTCCGGGCGTGTTGCCGGAAAGCTTTTATGTGAAAAATTGATGAAATAATAATTTTTGGCCTTAAAAATTGATTTTAGTTGACTTCGGTCAACATTTTGAGTAAAGGAAATCGGACCCGTATTTTGACGGTCCCAGTGTGTCCGTAGTGAAATATAGGACCGGGGCGTATGTTCGGAATCGAATCGAGTTCCCTAGCTCCCGATATGAATTTTTGATTTAAATTGAAAGGCTGCAATTATTAATGATTTTAAGAATTTGTCTAATGTTTGATCTTGTTGGTATCGGGTCCGTATTTTGGTTCCGGAGCCCGATATAAGCCCGTTATGATATGTATACCTTATCTGTGAAATTTGAAGGGAAACAGAACTGATTTGACGTGATTCGGACCTTCAGTTGAGAAAATAGGAATTTCAAAGTGTTCTTGAGAATTTCATATATTTTGGTGCCAAATTCGTAGTTCTAGGTGTTATTTTGGCGATTTGATCGCACGAGCAAGTCCGTATGATGTTTTTAGACTAGTGTACATGTTTGGTTTGGAGCCCCGAGGGCTCGGGTGAGTTTCGGATAGGCTACGGGATGTTTTGAACTTAGAAAAATCTGGTTTTTGCTTCAGCTTTCATCTAGTGTTTCCTTCTTTGCGTTCGCGAAGGTACTCTTGCAAACGCGAAGAGTATATTGGTCTGAAGAAAAGTTTCTTCTACGCTAACGCGGAGCCTGCATGTTTGGTTTGGAGCCCCGAGGGCTCGGGTGAGTTTCAGATAGGCTACGGGATGTTTTGAACTTAGAAAAATCTGGTTTTTGGCTTCAGCTGTCATCTGGTGTTTCCTTCTTTGCGTTCGCGAAGGTACTCTTGCGAACGCGAAGAGTAGATTGGTCTGAAGAAAAGTTTCTTCTACGCGAACGCGGAGCCTGGGTCGCGAACGCGGAGCGAAGGGGGAGTTTTACCCTTCGCGAACGCGACCATCTCAACGAGAACGCGAAGTGTTAGGGACCAGGGGAGGGGTCAGTCATTCCTTCTATGCGAATGCGAGCAATGGTTCGCTAACGCGGAGACGGGGGTGGGGGGTGCATAGCCTTCGCGAACGTGATAATAGGCTGAATTCACATAGTTTAGCATATATTTATGCTCTAATTTAATGATGTTTCACGGTCTTAAGTGTGTTAAATGATGATAAATTTGCTTGAATGGTGATTTTTGTGTTTCACAGGAGTACAATAAGCTATTGAGGACTTATGACAGTGATCCGGGCGAATTTGAAGAATAACAGGCCATGGGGTAATTCCGAGGTGATTTGAAGGTTGTAGATTTTTTGAGGCAGTAGGAAACCCCATTAGCGCGGGACTAGTGCGCCCGCGCTACTCCAGTGATCTTCCGGGCAGTGCTAAACTCAATTAGCGCGGGTTGTAGCACGAGACTAGCGCGCCCGCGCTAGTCCAGACGGGAAAAATACGTCGAGAAGAGTACTTTTGGAAGTTTGGGGCCAATCCACTTAACCTATAAAATGTTCAATTCTCCCAAAGGAGTAGATTATCCAGGTTTAGAGTTTAGAATAAGAAAAGCAAGGGCAAGAGGCAAGGAGGACAATTGGANAAACTCTATTTGTTCAACTACGTTCTTGTTGTAGTTGATTGAAGGGCCCTCAATTAGCTGTGCCTATTTATTATGTATCTACTTGAGAGAGAGTGCATATTTAGGTAGTTGTTTGAACAACATCACTCTCGGAGTATAGACGAGAGTCATAACCGAGGGTTTAGAGGTTGGATTAGAGATAACGATACCTCATGGACAATCTAAAGTGAGCTGTAATGCAATCTAGCTAGCGTAACTTGAGTGAGTGCGTCAGGTAAATTATCATAATTACTTGAGAGAGATTTATGGTAGCTGGAGTGTTCATGATTGATAGAGACAACTAAATCAAAACTATATGAAGTATCCAAGAAAGAAGTTCACCAACGGGGAAATCATAACCTTAGACCTTTATCGCATTTGTTTACACCTCAATATTAGCTGTCTTTTAGTTTATTTAATTTCATTTAGCTGTAGTAATAAAAATACCGAAAAGTGATATTCATAACCTTTGGGAAATTGATTATTGAAAATCGAGTAGTCTAAGAACAATAATTGATAGATTAATTCCTTATGGGATTCGACTATGGGATAAATACTCAGATTATATTTTCTTTCTTTTATTTAAAAGTCCAGCGTTCTAGCTATATATAGTTGCTGCCTGCTGGTATATATATATAAGATTGTTGTTTTATGCTTTGTATGTTACCTTTATCAAAGAGTTATTATTACTAATAATAAATAAAACAGTCCGATGTACGTGCACTTCATTCTCAGTTGGAATTTATTTGTACATTTCTCTTCGTTCTTTTTAGCTGGTGTTGGATCTGCCATGACTGCAAGTAAGTAAATTATAAGATGATCAACATATTTTTTTTCTCATTTTCTATCAATCATTATATAAATCATTAAGATTCGATAAACTAGTTTTATGCTAGGTGTGACTTTCAAGTTTATATTAAATAATGCCCAATGTGCCTTAAATATATACAAAAAAGTATTTAAAGAATGAGCAGCTGATCAGTCATTACCAGCAGAGGCCGCAATCTCTTAAACAAATAAGTAAATACCTCTGGAAACTCACGAACAACAGGCACATAATCCATAGAAGGAACCTCTGATCCGCACTAGAATCACGAACATAAACCAAATAAGTCAAACACCCCTTCTCGATCATACGCCAAGCCTTCATATTATAGATAACCCTGCTGGTAGAATGGCCAGGAGCTCTCCACTCTAATCGAGGCAACTCCGGCAAGGCTAAGGTCACTGTCTTGGCGTGACAGTCCAAAATAGCGTGATAAGGTGACAACCAATCCATACCCAATATAACATCAAAATCAACCATATCGAGGAGTAGAAGATCTACACTGGTCTCAAGACTCCCAATAGTGACCACACACGAAATACACGATCTACAATAATAGCCTCCCCCACAGGTGTGGACACATATACAGGGGAACTCAAAGAATCATGAGCCACAACAAAATATGAAGCAAAATCGGATGACACATAGGAGTAAGTAGAGACCAGATCAAATAGAACTGAAGCATCTCTACTGCAAACTGAAACAGTACGTGTAATAACAACATCGGATGACTCAGCCTCTGGTCTGGCTAGAAAAGCATAATATCGGGGCTGGGCCCCACCACCCTGAACCACATCCCTGGGACGGCCTCTAGCTGGCGGACCTCCACCTATAACAGCCTGACCTCCACCTCTAACTACCTGGCCCCTACCTCTAACTGTCTGACCCCTGCCTCTGGCTGGATGAGCAGGCGGTGTAGCAATTGGTGCCGGAACCATGGCACGAGAACTCCGATGTTGTGGCTGAACACCCAATAATCTCGGACATGTCCTCCTGATATGCCCATAACCACCACACTCGAAACATCCATCTTTATACTGTGGCTATGGAAACTAAGACTGACCCGAACGATCCTACTGACCACGGTAATAAATCTGATAGGAGGTGCACTGATGGGAGCTAGTGGTGCACTATAGGCTGGCTGCCCAGAAGGAGGCACATAAGGACCACGACTCCCTGAAGCATTGTGGGATGCCTGAAGCGCTGAATGGAATGGCCTGGGATGATGGCCTCTACCAAAAGTACCCCTGTGTCCAGATGAGGCGCCGCTGAATCCACCGGAATGACGAGGTCTCTTGTCTGACCCCTGACCTCAATGTCCAAGAACCATCTCGACTCGCCTGGCGACATTGGCAACCTCCTGAAAAGAAATCTCGCTCCCAGTCTCCTTAGCCATCTGCAATCTAATAGGCTGAGCAAGTCCCTCAATAAACCTCCTCACAAAACAGGTCTCATACTGAGTAACAATCATGCTGCCTTGCTGGAGACGCTCGAACTGACTCTCTCAAGGTGATAGGCAGAAACTTCTCTAAGAAGAGATGAGAGAACTGGTCCCAAGTAAGAGCAGGCGACCCAGCTGGTCTGGTCAACAAATAATCCCTCCACCATTTTTTGGCGGAACCCATCATCTGAAAAAATAGCAAAGTCGACCCCATTGGTCTCTAATATACCCATGTTCCGAAGAACTTCATGAAAACTATCAAGATACACCTGGGGATCCTCTGAAGTAGCACCACTGAAATGGACTAAAAATAGCTTAGTAAACCTATCCAATCCATATAAAGCCTCAGAAGACATAACTGACCTATCACCGGGCTGTGCCGCAGCAACCGGCTGAATCACTCCGATTGGATAAGCTGCTGGAGTCTGGAACAGGGGAACCATCTGCTCCGGAGTGTGAGTAGTAAGAGTCTGGGCTCCTCTTCCAGCCTGAGAGACGGCTGGTGCCATGGGCAATGCGCCAGTCTGGGCCACACTCTCCATAAGGCCCACCAATCGGACCAAAGCATCTTGAAGCACTGTGGTGGCAATAAACCCCTCCCGGACCTGAGCTGGTCCGGCAGGAATAGTCTGAGCTAGAACCTCGTCATCGAACTCTACCTGAGGCTCCACGGCTGGCGCTGCTGCTCGGGCTCTGGGCTAAGCCCTGCCCCTGCCTCGACTTCTAGAACGGCCTCGGCCTCGACCTTTGCCCCTCGTAGGAGCTGCTGCTGGAAGCTCTGGCTGCTGCTCAGCTGAAAAAGTGGTACGTGTTCTCGCTATCTGCGTGAGAATAAGAGTAGGAGAGTTCAATCAGTATTGAGAAAATAAAATCGCACGACAGAGTTGAATAAAACTGAAGTTTGTTCCTAACTTTATAGCCTCTGGGAGATAAGTACGAACGTCTCCGTATCGATCCCCTAGACTCTACCAAGCTTGTCCCTGAATTATGAGACCTAGGCAACCTGGCTCTAATACCAACTTGTCATGATCCGAAATTATAAACGTCGGGACCGTGATGACGCCTAACATATTACTTTCTAGGCAAGCCAACATTAGAGATCATTAAGCGATTTCTAAACCCTTTCAGTGATTTACAACAATGAAGGTACAATAAGTAAATGAAAAAAGCGGAAATCTATAATAGTCTTAACATTTATACACAACTACCCAGAATCTGGAGTCACAACCCACGAACATTCTAAGATTTATCACAAATATTTGTTCGAAAGAAGCACAACTGTTTGAATAAAGGAAAAAAATTAAGTAGAAAGGATAGAGGGGGACTTCAGGGCCTGTGAAAGCCGAAAGGACTACCTTTAGTCTCCAATCAGATGAAGCCAGCAGCTAACTCAGAGTCAACTCGGTCCAGCATCAAAATTTGCACAAAAAGTGCAGAGAACAGTATCAGTATAACCGAGCCAATGTATCGGTAAGTGCCGAGCCTAACCTCGACAAAGGAGTGACGAGGCTACGGCGGGACACTCGCAATAAAACCTGTATACAGTGAATAATAATGACAGAAAAGAAGACAGAATAAAGTAAAAATTGTAACTTGCAATGAATAAATACAGGACCAAACATGTTCATCAGTATTCAGCTATAGCCAATCTTTAAGTGCCATTCAAAACTACCGGACAACTTACACAGTCGAAGAAATAACATAAATACATAAACTGTTGCGGCGCACAACCTAATCCCACCGTACATATCATAATCCTCCCTTATTTCTCCTTAATATCATAAATAACAAAATATAGATAAATTATTGCGGTGCGCAAGCTGATCCCACCATATCATTATAAGCACAATCATGGTTCACCCTTATATCATCACATTCCACCCTTATTACACATGTTGCGGCGTGCAACCCTATCCCACCGTACGATAACAATTCACCCTTATTCCTCCTCAACATTTCACCCTTATTCCACCTGTGTCGTGTAACCCGATCCCACCATATTCACATCAATTACACAGGAAGTATAGAAGTTTTCACAAATTAACACAAAAACCCTTCTCAATACTTAAACTTTAGAACAAGGCAAATGGAAACCTTATACTCAATCAAACTCTACACAAGTAATGCTACTCACCGAGACCAATCCAGAATATCACTAAATACAATTAAGAACAACTTAAGCAAGTAATAGGGGGTAAGGAACTACGGTACAACAATCATCTTCAACAAGGAGAAATATTATCTAACATGTAGCAATTAGGCATGGAAGTACAAGTAGGCATGTAACAATTAAAGCAGGGGAGGAACAATATAAAGAGAACGGGAAAGAAAAAGGAAAAACAAATAAATTGGTGGCGCATAAGTACTCGTCATCTAACATATACGCCGCTCACATGATTTTTCATATAGAAATTAAGGCAAGGATTCCTAATCCCTCAAGTAAAAGTTAGGCACAACACTTACTTCGATCCACAGGTCACTCACTGCTCAATTACCGCTTTTCCTCTAGATTCCACCTCCAAACCACCCGTATCTAGCCATAATTAACTTAATAACATCAAATATTGCTAAAGAAATCAGTTACAATGCATAAATTTATGTTTCCCAAACTTTCCCCCAAAAAGTCAAAAATCGACCCCAGACCCGCTTGGTCAAAACTCAAAGTTCGGACCAAAACCCATTCATCCTCGAACCCGAATATGCAATTTGTTTGGAATCTGACCCCAAATTGAGGTCTAAATCCCAATTTCTCAAAAATCCCTAATTCTATCCAAACCCCTAATTTCTACCATGAAAATCCTAGATTTTAGGTTGAAAATTCATGGAATGTATTGGGTAATTGAAAGAAAGTAGGTTAGAATCACGTACCAAAAGTTTGGGGAGGAAAGTTTTGTGGAAGAATTGCCTCTAGGTCTCTTATTTTTGAAATTTTGGATGAAATGCCCAATTCCCATTTTTTGATTATGTTTTTAATAGCTGGGCGACAGTGTTCATCGCGATCGCGTGAACACTGCTGCATTCGCGAAGAGCTACGTCCAGGAGACTTACGCGATCGCGAAACTCCCATCGCGTTCGTGAAGGCTATGCCCCCTGGCCTTCGCGTTTGCGACTCCTTGCCCGCGTTCGCGATTCCTTGATCGCGTTCGCAATTGACCCCTTCCCGCAGGTCCTAAATGCTATGTGTTCGCGTTGAGCTGGTCGCGACCGCGAAGGGTAAGGCCCTTCATCGCTCCGCATTCGCGACCCAGTCTCCGCGTTCACGTAGAGTAAAATTTCTCCCAGCCTAGATCTCCTTCGCGATTGCGAGAGTGACAACGTGATCGCGAAGTACACTGCACCAGATACCAGATACAACACTCTCACACCAGATTTTCCTAAGTCCAAACATCCCTATCCAAAACTAACCCGAGACCTCGGGACTCCAAACCAAACATGCACACAAGTCTAAAAATATCATACGGACTTGCTCGCGTGATCAAATTGCCAAAATAACACCTAAAACTATGAATTTAACACCAAATTGAATGAGATTTTCAAGAAAGGCTTAAAACTTCTATTTTCATAACCGAGCGTCTGAATCACGTCAAACTAACTCTATTTCTTACCAAACTTCACAGACAAGTTATAATTATTATATTAAACCTGTATCAGGTTTCCAAACCAAAATACGGGTCCGGTATCAAAAATGCCAAACATCAATATATTCTTAAAAACATTAGATTTTCAGACTTTTAATTTTCAATAAAAATATATAACTCAAGCTAGGGACCTCGAAATTTGTTTCTGGCAATACGCCCAAGTCCCATATTTCAATACAGACCCACCGGGATCGTCAAAACACGGGTACGGGTCTGTTTATTCAAAATATTGATCGAAGTAAACTCAAATCAACTTTTAAGGAAAAAATTCTTATTTTTATCAACTTTCAACATAAAGCTTTCTGGAAACACGCCCGGACTGTGTACTCAAATCGAGGAAGGTAAAAATGAGGTTTTTACGGCATAAGAGCACAAGATCGAGTTCTAAAACATAAGATGACCTTTTGGGTCATCACAGTGCTTCGCGATCGCACAGGTTGGAGGAAGATGTGGTATGCGATCGCATGGAGGCCTCCGCATTCGCATAAGGTAAGTCGAGGGGCAGTCTATTTTGTGCTTTGCAATTGCAATTAAGGAAATCTGGGCAGGCAATATTAATTTCAAAAAGGAGGGTTTGAACCCATTTTCATATTTTGAGCTAGAGAACACGGAATTGGGCAATTCTTGAAGGGATTTTCGTGGAGTTGATTGAGTTAAGTGATTCCTACTTTGTTGTGGTTAAATCCCATGATTACATCTTTAATTTTATCATCTAATTTGTGATTTGAGGTGATAAATTAGGGAAGAAGAGGAAGAAATCTTGAGTTAGAATTTTGAGGTTTTGAATGGGATTTTGTTATTGGATTTGAGTAATTTTGGTATGCTTAGGCTCGTGAGAGAATGGGCTTTCGGGTTTTGTGACTTTTGTCAAATTTCGAGATGCGGGCCTGGGGGCCGGGTTCGGGTTGATTTTGGATTTTGGGTAGAATTTCATGTTTTCTTTTTGAAATTTATTCCTTTAGCCTATATTGATCACCTCGGATTGCTTGTGGCTAGATTCAGGGCATTTGGAGACCGATTTGAGAGGCAAGGGCATTTCGCAGTAGGATTTTGTGCAGTTAAGGTAAGTAACACTTTCAAACTTGGTTTGGAGGGTTTGAAATCCCAAAATATGTATTATATTATTGGTATTGAGGTGACGCACATGACAAGTGACGGGCGTGTAGGCGTGCTCCGTGAGAATTGTGGCCTGGGTGACTCCATGGAACTGCATAGTGATAATACCTTGCTGATACTTGTGTTTCTATCATGTGATAAAGTAATTGAGTTGTCAATCATGCTAGATATCATGTTTAGGCTTATTGACGGTATTGTTGAGACCCAAAGTGGTTGTTTTTAACTGTCACTTTACTACTTTTACTGTTATTTCGTATTCAGTCATATACATGCATTTCATGTCATATACCAGTCTCAGTTGCTATCTATTGAATCATCATATTACTGTTTCAGGCTAGTTTTATGATATTTTAGGCCTATGAGTGAGGCTGGAGAGGTTGACGACTGAGTGAGGCCGAGAGTCGATTGTGAGTGACAGATATGGGATCCGGTTGCACACCACAGTGGATATATTGATGTTATGATAGCGCTTGGTCTGTAGGAGCCCCTCCGTAGTCTGTAACACACCCCTAGTGAACGTAGTTGATATTATTGAGGGATGTATCTTCTCTGGACATGGATCTTGTCCGAAGTACTTGATACCTGGAGATGGATCTTCTCCATAGGACTGGTTGACCTTTTTCCTTAGTACTGGGTGACCTACGGTCAGCGTTGTATATATTCCGGGAGATCTTCCCTGGGCCGTATAGGCCATATACAATACCGAGTGGTTGAGATATCGAGAGTGTGAGCACTTGAGGCTAACAATATTGTGCATCCCTTACAGTTTTTGCATTGGCATGCAAAGATAACAGAGATTATATTCATTACACTGTCCGGATCTTCTTTACTTTACTGTTTTGAGTTGCCTATTTGACTTAATAGCATATCTACGTTTCTGCACAATTATATTCCATTTTATTTGTACCGGTTGAGTTCGTCACTACCTTTCAGTCCAAAGTTTGAACTTGTTACTTACTGAGTTGGATGCACTCATGTTACTCCCTGCACCTTGTCCAGGAGTTCTTGGTCACAATAACGGCTGCTGATGAGGCATTAAAGTTCAGGGACTATCGAGGTAGCTGGAGGGCGTTCGCGGGACTTGATTTCCCTTCCTTAGTCTTTCTACACTTTCAATTTTATCTTTCTAGATACTGTTTTTATTAGACTGGCTATTTAGATGCTCATGTACTCAGTGAAACCCCAATTTGGGATGGATTGAACCGTATTTTGGTTAATATATGTTGAAAAGGTTTTTCTTTTAATGTTAACTCGTTTCGCTGTTATTTCTAAAAGTGTTTTACTGTATTGGGAATGTTGAGTTGAGGCTTGCCTAGTTCTATGATAGGCGCCATTACGACGTTCGCTTTTGGGCCGTGACAACCAACATACAAGATTCATTAAAGAACCAAGTCTCTGTGTTATAACTTGTAAGTATTTATTTTTTTGGTAAATAACCTTTTTTTTCTTCCTTCTCTATTTATGTAACAGACTTTTCATATTAATTCATTCCAAAAAGAATGATTTTGAAAGCATTTTTAATTTAACTCTCCATTTTATCTACTTTATTTGTAATGAGAAGTCATTATAGTCAAAAGCAACACAAAAGCTTTTAGCTAAACTTTAAGGATAACAACTTTTAAATTTTTTTTTAAACTCTGTGCCTAGTCAAACAATATCATTTAAGTGCCTAGTCAAACAATGTCATTTAAGTGAAAACAGTGGGAGTCTACCAAAGGAGTTATGTACATGTATCTAAATAGAACTCGAGAATTAGGCAAAACAGCCCTAAATCTAGCTTAGCAAATACACTATCACTGCCTCTGCTAAGGATTGAGTCAGGCTACCTCTACAAAAAATATCTTGAATCACAAGTCCAGTAATCATGCCATTATTCCTTTGTTTGCTTTGAAATTTCACATCCCACAGGCCACAAAGGCCATTCTATGTGTTTGCTTTGATTTCAGAGGTTGTGTTTGCATGTGCCATTACTAATGACATTAATCTATGTGTTTTAATTGTTATTGATATATTTGAACAAATTAAAGTATGACTTTGTTAGTTCGAGGTCAATGAGGACTCAGGGATCTCGATCTTGATTTTTGGATGTTGCTTGCACATGAGACAACTCTACACATTTGAGATACTTTCCTTTTTTAAGTATAGTTGGCTAGTTTGAGATGGTGAGAAGTATATATGGATCTTGATCTTCATTGCGGAGGTTGTGGCTTCATTTGTTCTAAATATTTCAAAATATGCTATTCAAATTTTTCAATAAGTTAGGATTAGTCTGAGGTCAACACAAGGTAAAAACTTAAGTGTATATATCAAAATATTAACTAACTATGGTTAAGTGATTTAATAAGGTATAAATATATATAGTAATTGTCACACCTCTTTTTTTACTGGTGAGGGTAAAAAGGGAGTTTTTCCAATTAAAGTGATATTATTCGATTTTGGGACTTATTATTTCAGAGTCGCCACCCGGATTTTTGACTATGCTCTGGGACACCGTTTTGTTCTAAAATCCCAAACCGAGGAAATTTTGACTCTGTTTTAATTTGTTTGCGACCAGAAATCCGAGAAAGGAATTTTGTTAACCCGGAAGAAGGTGTTAGGCACTCCCGAATTCCATGGTTCTAGCACGGTTGCTTAACTATTAATATTTGGCCTAGTTATCTGATGGTTTACATGTTTTAAAAACTATTGTGCTTTTTAGCCTTTTTTTACTTTTGAAACCGCTTTTAATATTTTTGGATTTATCTTGAACAAGTCACGATGTCGTGCACTTATTTGTTTTTTGGACATATTATAACCACGCCACATGAAATGCACCCGTAATTACAACATGTGATTTTTATTAGTTTGAAATTGAAGACGGGGACATGAGTTGTCGCACCCGAGTGTAGATTACGTAGTCAAGACTATGGTCGTGACGGTTTGAAGGATGCTTATTTGAAGAAATATTTGATTATTCACTAAGTTCTATAATTTCGAACTAAAAGAGGTATTTTTCAACCTAGAGGATAGGTAGAAGGTTGTCTAAGATTAAGTTCACTAATCTAAAGACGAATGTTTGGGCTATGGCCATTTTTTAGCGCAATTTATTGTTTACCCCTTTGGCCAATCCTAATTATGACTAGTTTTGATGAAAGAGTCACATGGTTCGAATTAGGATAAAGGCAAAAATAATACATTTGAGAGATACATGCTAACACATATTTGATTCAAATAACAATGGATAATATCACATAAAGGAAAAATATAGTTCACTACCATTTGTCCTATTTAATCATCAAGTGTATTTTTATGTGATTGAAGAGCCTAGAAAGAGAATCTTTGCCACCAACGGTCATTTGAAAAAAAAAACCAAACATGACGATATTATTTTTTGTTTTGTTTTGTTAAGTTAAAGCCATTTGATCCTTTTAGGAAAAGAATTTCAATCAGACAGAGAAGAAAACTGGAGTACGTAAGTGCTGGCATTTCCATTTCTTTACTTAGAACAAAAAAACTTTATAAATTTTCAAATTCTAATTATATCCTTTGGTTTTGATTCTGAAATCGTCTATATTCAGTAGTGTAAGATTTTGGTAAAACAAAAATAAGTACTTACTGTACAGCTTACAGAGTAATTGACCTCTAATCATTTTAACGTGGTTACTCGGCCTTAACCTCAAGTCTAACGATCCGTAGTCCCGACTCCATTGAGCCTAACTGGGCTAAGTTCATGAGTCTGGCCCAATTACAAAAAGCCTATGCAGACCTGCCCAAGTTAAGCAACTTCTCTCTTAATTTCGAAAATCTTTTAGATTTTTAAGAGAAGACAAAGAAACAACAGAAAAATAAATATAGCTGAATATACATTCTTATAGAGTCCAGTCTAGTTTTATTTACAAACTTAAAATCTGTAGAAACAACTACACTATTACATAGCCATTTCACTATGAAATATAATTTTTCTAAAAAAATAATAAATAAATAAATAAAAATAAGAATATCTACTGCTGCTCCTGTGCAAGCTAGCAGCCTTTCACAATTAAGACCTGTACTTTATCATTGATTCTGAAACCGAATAACATAAATTTCTATGCATCAATAAGGAAGAAATCTGACCATTAGGGAGGTCAGGTTCGATTCCTCTTAGTGTTGCTTTAAGCAGTATCGTTTCAAATCTAAACATAAGACAGATATTTTAGCACTTTTACGGAGTGAATCTGACCATTAGGGGTCAGATTCATTCCCCTTAGTGTTGTTAAGAACATGGACTGGTTACATGACTTCTACATGTACAAAACTACTAATTTAACAAGCTTTCACATACATTCACATATAAGATTCATAAAATCAAGCAATGAATTTGAACATCACCCAATAATTTCAGCAACGAAACGAAACAAGAATTTTGAATCTAACAAATCCATTTATGGTAGAGTGTTACATACCTCCAAAATGTAATAAAAATGACAGAAAATGCGAACTTGACCCAAGAATGTTGTTTGAGGCTTAGACACAGCAGCAAAAAACAGCAACCACTAAAGCAGAAACCCCTAGAATAAAGCTTGACCAAACCCAGAATTTGAAGAGAAATCAGCAAGAGAAAATGAAATCTTCTAAAATGTTTTTGTACTCATGTTTTCAGTGTATTTTCAATACTTTTTGTTTTTTTAGAGCAAGGAAAACAGTATTCCAGAAGAACTTTTGAGGAAATTTATAGAAAATTCTGTTGTCTAATTTTTCAGATTCTTCAGTAGCTAAGAATTTCTTTTTCAGTGGTAGAAGTGCAGAGAATTCCCTTCCAAAAAATCTATCATTTTCAGAGGACTAGGTAAGGTATTTATAGGGGTATTTGGGATAGGATATGCTTAGCATATTCCTTATCCAACAAGCTGAAAATAGTACAAATGCAGTTGTCACCCTTATCCTTTGGGACAGCTGCCCTCATTCTAGAAGATTCTCACCCCTAAAATTACTATCCTACCCCTAAAAAATCTGATTTGTTTATTCTGGAAGGTTCTTGGGTTGTTACACCCAAGATTCCTTACCTAAAAATCCTAAATTAACCCTCAGCACCCTTAGAATTACCCCTTTAGTTAATCAAGGTTAAAAGGTTATTAGTTTATTAAGTGTAGACTGATTTTTATCCTAGTTGAGTAATTAACTATTAGTTAAGCTTCTTTAAGGTGGGGTTGGATAAGTTTAATTACCTAATTAGATAGACCTTAAGTGGATTTTAGAACTTAGGTTAACTAGTTTAAATGATTTCATTAGATGTAGTTAATTTGGTAATTAAACCTAATTAGGACTTAGTTATCTGTTTTAAGGATCATAAGCCTAAATTATCTAATTGGGGTCTTATTATCTAACCATTAGGTCAAATAGTTTTAGGCTTAGTTATCAAACATTAGAGAGTTAGGATACTAGTTCCTGCAACTCTTAATATGGATTCAAGTGAGAATTACTAGACTAGTAATGATCAGTGATTATTTTATAGAAAATCAAGAAACCCTAGAACTAAATCAAAAAAAGAACCCGCAACTAAGTTCTAATTAATGCTCGATAATGACAAATAGATGAAGAAACTATGAAACCTAAAACAATTAGCACAAGAATCAGCAACTATGCAAGATAAAGGGCCTTACAATGACCTTCGAAATAGTATTTACCGAATTTCTAAACAGGCAGTCAAGAACCCTAATGCGGCTACTATTCAAACGTGTATGGGGTCACTTTTAAACTAAACTTAATTGAAGGGAAAAGAAAAAGAAGAAAAGGAAGAAAGCAAACAAAGAACAAAGAAACAGTGACATTTAAAGAGATTATACATATGATTTTGCCCTAAAATATTTGTAAGAACAGGAAAGAAAAAAAAAGAAAAAAGAAAAGAAATAAGGGGTACCAGACAATGGAAGGAAGTTTGGCCGGAAAGTTTGAGGTCATTGGACCTTGGCCGGACTCCAGCGGTGTTTGAAAATAGCTCAAACCCACATGAATCAATAGCCATCAACGAGAGCTATCGATCCATGTAAGTAGGAGCTATTGAAAGTCTTCAGATCAACGAGCATGTGAAAACTAGGGTTTTCCATTTTCAGATTTAAGATTAAATAAATTTGAGTGAGTTTTTTTGGTGAAATAGATGGTAGGAGATGATTGAGAAGGGGGAAGAGATGGTCTGGTGAAGGTTTGGGGTCGATTGGTGGAGGTCTTGTGGCCGGAAGGCGGCGGAACCTGGTGAGGCGGCTAGGGTTTGCGAAGGGTTAGAGAGACAGATGAGAGAGATGGTCTGTGGGCGTTTGGGAGGTGAGTTCTGAGGGGGGTGAGGGCGTGTTAGGACAGATTTATAGTGTAGGGGTTCTTAGTCCCGGACCGTTGGATCAATAAGATCCAACGGCTAGGGGGGCTTGAGGGATGAAACAGGGTCGTTTGGGTAGTGTAGGGGCAGGCCGAGTAAAGGGGGCTATTGGGCTGGGCAGGTGAGTTATTTTTTTGGGCCTGGGCAAGTTAGCCCAGGTCCGATTTTGAGCCTATGTTGAATTAATTCGCCTAATAACAAAATGTAGTGATTAATTCTAACTTAGTTTTGTCTAATTATTAATTGATAAATTAATTAAGAGTAAAATAATTAATTTAACACTCATATCATTTAAAGAATAAATTTTCACACTTGAATTAAGAAATTAACCATTAAATCTACCTTATGTCAAATGATCGTATATTTTTATTAATCAATTCAATTAATTATCAATTCGTAATTTCTTGATGACAATGATGCACTTAATTATGAAACTTTAAATAATTTTAAAAAGACGAATTATGAATATGTAAATACAAAACAATTCACAATTAATCACTAAAAGTTCAACAAAAATCCATAAGATTAATTTACTTGTCTAATTTTGTAGGAGTATTTAGTAGGTGAAAAATTACATGCTCACAACTGTCCCTCTTTGCTCGGAAACATGAAGAGTTTTCGGGCAAAGACAAAGTGAGCAGTGGTGATTGACTTTTACCCTTTCGCATGCTCTATGTGAAGCATTTTTGAAAAGTTTGATTGCACCCTGCTTTAGAGGTTGCCTACATATCCTTGGTTATAAAGGAATCAGGTCAGCGTAGTTCTGAAAGTTTTGGTAGCTGGGACTACCGAGTAATTGTGGTTTCACTGCGGTTGCTGCTGTTACTGCTGCTGATCTCCTTATTACACCCAAGTACAAAATGAAGGACTAACTAAAACCTATCAGCTGCTAAATAACAAGATTCCTATCTAGGACTTGGTCTTGAGTCTTGATCTTTTTGCTGACTCTGACCTGGATCCTGCTGTTTGTTAATCGCAGATGCTAGTTTTGTCTTATCGTTCCTCGGGTCAAAGCAGGATATACTGGACGGATGACTTCAATCTCCTCCTGAATAGTCCACATCTTCCCCATTTGTGCACTTTTGGATTCAATCTTCTCTTTTCTTTTGTTATTTTTTGGATCGAAACTTCTTCTTTTTGGTGGTCTCGAGTTCCAATGTCCTAGAAACGTAATCTGCACAAAAATCAAAACAAACGAACGAAATTTTTCTGCCCCAGTTTTCACTAGGAAAATTTTGTGAGTTATTGTAACAAACTCTATGCTACTTCATTATTGAAAGCAATGAAAAGCCGGGACTGGTGCACCCAGAGTTACTGCAGACTAGGGGATAGATACCCTATATCTCAAAGCGGGATCAACTAGGGGTTGGGAGCCCTATGTTGCAAAATGAAATCAACTAGTGATTGTGTACCCTATGTTGGAAAAGAAATCAACCAGGGAGTGTATACCCTTGATTGGAAAAGAAAACATCAACCAGGGAGTGTATACCCTTGATTGGAAAAGAAAACATCAGCCAGGTAGTGTATACCCTTTATTGGAAAAGAAAATATCAACCAGGGAGTGTATACCCTTTATTGGAAAAGAAAACATCAACTAGGGAGTGTATACCCTTGATTGGCGTCGACTACGGGAGTGTATACCCTGCGTCGTGAAAAGAAAATCAACCTGGGAGTGTATACCCTTTATTGGAAAAGAAAACATCAACTAGGGAGTGTATACCCTTGATTGGCGTCGACTACGGGAGTGTATACCCTGCGTCGTGAAAAGAAAATCAACCAGGGAGTGTATACCCTTTATTGGAAAAGAAAGCATCAACCAGTGAGTGTATACCCTTGATTGGAAAGTAAAAATATCAACCAGGAGGTGTATACCCTTGATTGGAAAAGAAAACATCAACCAGGGAGTGTATACCCTTGATTGGAAAAGAAAGCATCAACCAGGGAGTGTATACCCTTGATTGAAACAGAAAGCATCAACCATGGAGTGTATACCCTTGATTGGAAAAGAAAACATCAACCAAGGAGTGTATACCCTTTATTGGAAAAGAAAACATCAACCAGGGAGTGTATACCCTTGATTGAAACAGAAAGCATCAACCATGGAGTGTATACCCTTGATTGGAAAAGAAAACATCAACCAAGGAGTGTATACCCTTTATTGGAAAAGAAAACATCAACCAGGGAGTGTATACCCTGCGTTGGGAAAAAATTTAATTGGGGATTGGAGGCCCCATACTACTTTGGGTTATTTTCAACTTCAATTCTTCATCTCTT
>ML312209.1:0-17604 GCA_005239505.1 Nicotiana paniculata | reverse complement strand
GGGGGGGGGGGTGGGGAACCATCGCGAACGCGTGCAATCCATTGCGAATGTGTGGAATCCATCACGAACGCGAAAGTCCTTTAGGCTGTTGTGCATCGCGAATGCAGCAGGCCCTTAGCGAAAGTGAAGAAGACCTGACGTCCGAACCTTAAAACAGTTCAAAAACGGGGTTTTACCCATTTCTTCATAAACTCTCCATTAGAGCTCAGCCTAGGTGCGATTTTGAAAGGGAAACTCAACACCAATTCATAGGTTTGTACTCTTTGACTCATTTTCTTCCATTTCTACACCCATTAAATTCTAGCCCTAAACTTTGTTCTTTCATGGTAGAAAATTAGGGATTTTTGGAAGAATTGGGATTTTTTGAAAATTGGGAATTTAGACCTCAATTTGGGGTTGGATTCCGAAACTAATTACATATTCGGGTTCAGGGGTGAATGGTCCGAACTCCGAGTTTTGACCAAGAGGGCCCGGGGTCGATTTTTGACTTTTTGGGTGAAAGTTGGGAAAACCTAAATTTATGCATTGTAATTGATTTATTTAACAATAATTGATGTTATTAAGTTAATTGTGGCTAGATACGAGTGGTTTGGAAGTGGAATCTAGAGAAAAAGCGGTAATTGAGCAGTGAGTGGCCTGTGGAGCGAGGTAAGTGATGTGCCTAACTTTGACTTGAAGGATTAGGAATCCTTGTCTTAATTGCTATATGAAAATCATGTGAGCGGCGTATATGTGAGGTGACGAGTACTAATGCGCACCCAATTTATCTATTTTGCCTGTTTCTCTCCCGTTCTTCTTATATTGTTTCGTTCCCTTGCTTTAGTTGTTGCATGACTATTTGTATTTCCATGCCTTATTGCTACTTGTCAGATGTTGTTTCTCCTTTGTTGAAGATAATTGTTATTCTGTAGTTTCCTTATCCCCTATTACTTGCTTGAGTTGTTCTTATTTGTGTTTTAGTGATATTCTGGATTGGTCTCGCTGAGTAGTATTACTTGAGTAGAGTTTTATTGAGTATAAGATTTCCATTTGCCTTGTTATGAATTTTAAGTATTGAGAAGGGCCTTGTGTTGATTTGTGAAACTTCTAAACTTCCTGTGTAAATGATATGAATATGGTGGGATCGGGTTGCACGCCGCAACAGGTGGACTAAGGGTGATATATTGAGGAGGAATAATGGTGAATTGATATTATACGATGGGATCGGGTTGCACGCCACAATAGGTGTAATAAGGGTGGAATGTGGTGATATAAGGGTGAACCGTGATTGTGATTATTATGATATGGTGGGATCGGGTTGCATGCCACAAAATTTTATTTACATTCTGTTATTATGTTATCAAGAAGAAATAAGGGAGGATTATGATATGTATGGTGGGATCGGGTTGTGCGCCGCAACAATTTATATGCTTGTGTTCTTTCTTTGACCGTGTTAGCTATACGGTAGTATTGAATTGCACTTAGGGATTGGTAATAGCTGAACACTGATGAAGTACGTTGGGTACTGTATTTATTTCTTGCAAGTTACTGTTTTTCCTTTATTCTGCCTTTTTTTGTGTTATTATTCACTGTTTGTAGCTTATATTGTAAGTGTCCCACCATAGCCTCGTCACTCCTTCGTCGAGGTTAGGCTCGACACTTACCAATACATAGGGTCGGTTGATACTGCACTCTGCACTTCCTGTGCAGATTTTGGAGCAGGTAATGGCTGATCGAGAGGTTGGCTGCAGATTCCACAGCTAGGAGACCCGAGGTAGTCTTGTTGGCGTCTGCAGGCCCTAGCGTCCCCGTTTACACTCCTATACTTACTGTTTTTACTTTACTTCACAAATAATTGTGCTTTCTTTCGGACAAATATTTGTAGAAAAGTCTTAGTACGTTCGTGAATTGTGACTCCGGATTTTGGGTAGAAGTAACATGTAATTAAAGTTGATATCTATATAGCTTCACGTTTATTTCGCTTTATTTTTGCTTGTTTTCTGATAATCACTAAAAATGTAAATAATTGGCTAAATAACCTCTAACATTGGCTTGCTTGGCAAGTGTGAAGTTAGGCGCCATCAAGGTCCCGACGGTGGAAATTTTGGATCGTGACAAGTTGGTATTAGAGCACTAGGTTTCCTAGGTCTCACAATTTATGGACAAGCTTAGTAGAGTCTGGGGGATCGGTACGGAGACGTTTGTACTTATCTCCCAGAGGCTATAAAGTTTAGGAACAAAAATTTCACCTTTATTCAACTCTGACGTGTGACTTTGTTTTCTCAATACTGATTGAACTCTCCTACTCTTATTCTCTCAAGAATGGCGAGAACGCGTACTGCTTTTTCAGCTGAGCA
Organism: Nicotiana paniculata; assembly: GCA_005239505.1. Classification (NCBI taxonomy): domain Eukaryota; kingdom Viridiplantae; phylum Streptophyta; class Magnoliopsida; order Solanales; family Solanaceae; genus Nicotiana; species Nicotiana paniculata. The sequence goes on along the minus strand of ML312209.1, from coordinate 15,268 downwards.
GCAACCAGAACCTCCAGCATCAGCTCCTACGAGGGGCAGAGGTCGAGGTCGAGGCCGAGGCCGTGCCAGAGGTCGAGGCAGGGCTCAGCCTAGGGCTCGAGCAACATCCCCAGCCGTGGAGCCTCAGGTGGAGTTCGATGAGGAGGTTCCAGCTCAGACTATTCCTGCCAAGCCAGTTCAGGTCCCGGAGGGGTTTATTGCCACCCCAATGCTTCAGGATGTTGTGGTCCGATTGGTGGGCCTTATGGAGAGTGTGGACTAGACTGGCGCATTCCCCATGGCACCAACCATATCGCAGGCTGGAGGGGGAGCCCAGACTCCTGCTACTCACACTCCGGAGCAGATGTCCCCCCAGTTTCAGACTCCAGCAGCTTATCCAGTTGGATTAGTTTAGCCGGTTGCTGCGGCATAGACCGGTGATAGGTTTACCAAGCTATTCCCAGTCCATTTCAGTGGTGCTACTTCAGAGGTCCCCAAGAGTATCTTGATAGCTGTCATGAGGTTCTTCGGAACATGGGTATATTGGAGACCAATGGGGTCGAATTTGTTGCTTTTCAGATGACTGGTTCCGCTAAGAAATGGTGGAGGTATTATTTGTTGACCAGACCAGCTGGGTCGCCTGCTCTTACTTGGGACCAGTTCACTCATCTCTTCCTAGAGAAGTTTCTGCCTATCACCTTGAGAGAGGAGCGCCGCCGTCAGTTCGAGCGTCTCCAGCAAGGTAGCATGACTGTTACTCAGTATGAGACCTGTTTTGTGGATTTGGCCCATCATGCTATTATTCTGCTTTCTACTGAGAGAGAGAGAGGGTGGGGAGGTTTATTGAGGGACTTGCTCAGCCTATTAGATTGCAAATGGCTAAGGAGACTAGGAGCGAGATATCTTTTCAGGTGGCTACCAATATCACCAGACGAGTCAAGATAGTTCTTGGACAGGGAGGTCAGGGGTTAGACAAGAGACCTCGTCATACCGGTGAGTTCAGCGGTGCCTCGTCTGGAGGCAGAGGTACTTTTGTAGAGGCCATCCTTCCGGGACATTTCACTCAGCGCTTCAGGAATCCCACAGTGCTTCAAGGAGTCACGGTCCTTATGTGCCTCCTTCTGGACATCCAACCTATAGTACACCACCAACTCCTATCAGTGCACCTCCTATTCAGAGTTATAACCGTGGTCATCCGGTTCGTTCAGGTCAGTCTCAGCTTTCACCGCCACAGTACCTGGATGGATGTTTTGAGTATGGTGGTTATGGGCATATCAGGAGGACCTGTCCGAGACTATTAGGCATTTCACCACAACATTAGGGTTCTCGTGCCATGGTTCCGGAACCAGTTGCTACACCGCCTGCTCAGCCAGCCAGAGGCAGGGTTCAGGCAGCCCGAGGTAGGGGCCAAAATGTTAGAGGTGGAGGTCGGGCCGTTAGAGGTGGAGGCTATCTAGTTAGAGGACGTCCTAGGGACATACTTCAGGGTGGTGGGGCCCAGCCCCAGTGTTATGCTTTTCGAGTCAGGCCTGAGGCTGAGTCATCCGATGCTGTTATTACAAGTACTGTTTCAGTTTGCAGTAGAGATGTGTCAGTTCTATTTGATCCGGGGTCTACTTACTCCTATGTGTCATATTATTTTGCTTCATATTCGGTTGTGCCTCGTGATTCTTTGAGTGCCCCTGTATATGTTTCCACACCGATGGGGGATGCTATTATTGTAGATCGTGTATATCGTTCGTGTATGGTCACTATTGGGAGTCTTGAGACCGGTGTAGATCTTTTACTCCTCAATATGGTTGATTTCGATATTTTATTGGGTATGAATTGGCTGTCAGCTTATCAAGCTATATTGTTCTGTCACGCCAAGGAGGTGACCTTAGCCTTGTCGAGGTTGCCTCAATTAGAGTGGAGAAGGACCCCTGGCCATTCTACCAGTATGGTTATCTCTTATATGAAGGCTCACCGTATGGTCGAGAAGGGGCGTTTGGCTTATTTGGCTTATGTTCGTGATTCTAATATGGAGGTTCCTTCTATGGATTCTGTGCCTGTTGTTCGTGAGTTTCCAGTGGTATTTCCTGCAGACCTGCCGAGGATGCCACCCGACAGGGATATTGACTTCTGTATCGATTTGGCTCCGGGAACTCAGCCCATTTCCATTCCGCCATACCGGATGGCCCCGCCAGAGTTGAAAACATTGAAGGAACAGTTGCAGGATTTGCTTGATAAGGGCTTCATTAGACCTAGTGTCTTACCCTGGGGTGCACCGATGTTGTTTGTAAAGAAGAAAGATGGGTCTATGAGGATATGTATAGATTATCGGCAGCCGAACAAAGTCACCATCGAGAACAAGTATCCATTGCTAAGTATTGATGATTTATTTGATCAGCTTCAGGGTTCCAAGGTGTTTTCGAAGATTGATTTGAGATCTAGTTACCATCAGTTGAGGATTAGGGCATCCAATGTCCCTAAGACAGCTTTTCGGACGCGGTATGGGCACTATGAGTTTCTGGTGATATCCTTTGGGTTGACCAATACCCCAGCAACATTTACAGATTTGATGAACCGAGTGTCCAAGGCTTATTTGGACTCCTTTGTGATTGTGTTTATTGACGACATCTTGATATACTCCCGCAGTCAGGAGGAGCATGAGCAACACCTTAGGATAGTGCTCTAGACTCTGAGTGCTAAATTTTCTAAGTGCGAGTTTTGGTTGGATTCATTCACTTTGTTGGGCAACATCGTATCAGCAGAGGGCATTCAGGTAGATCCTAAGAAGATTGAGGCAGCCCAGAACTGGCCTAGACCCACTTCAGCCATGGAGATAAGGAGTTTCTTGGGTTTGGCGGGTTACTACCATCGATTTGTGGAGGGGTTTTCATCTATAGCAGTCCCGTTGACCAGGTTGACCCAGAAGGGTGCCCCGTTCAGATGGTCAGACGAGCGCGAGGCGAGATTTTAGAATCTCAAGATAGCTTTGTTTGCATATGTGTCTCGGCAGTTGAAGGTTCATGAGAAGAATTACCATGTCCATGATTTAGAGTTGGCATCCATTGTCCATGCATTGAAGATTTGGAGGCACTATCTTTATGGCATGTCGTGTGAGGTTTTCACAGATTATCGCAGCCTTCAATATTTGTTCAAGAAAAAGGAACTAAATTTGAGGCAGAGGAGGTGGTTGGAGCTATTGAAAGACTATGATATCACCATCTTGTACCATCCTGGGAAAGACAATATGGTGGCCGACGCATTCAGTAGGAAGGCAGCGAGCATGGGCAGCCTTGCGTTCATTCCAGTCAGTGAGAGGCCAGTAGCATCAGATGTTCAGAATTTGGCCAACCAGAGATCCCAGCCATGTTCTAGCTTACGCAGTTGCTCGGTCTTCTTTGTTTGATCATATCAGAGATTGGCAGTATGACGACCCTCATTTCTTGGTCCTTAGGGATACAGTACGACATGGTGGTGCCAAGCAGGTTACTGTTGGAGATGACGGAGTTTTGAGGATGCGGGGTCGCGTGTGTGTGACTAATGTTGATGGACTTTGTGAGTTGATTCTTGAGGAGGCTCACAGTTCTCGTTATTCTATTAATTGGGGCTCCGCCAAGATGACCAGGACTTGCGACAACATTATTGGTGGAGGAGGATGAAGAAGGATATAATTGCTTATGTAGATCGGTGCCTGAATTGTCAGAAGGTGAAGTATGAGCATCAGAGACCCGGTGGTTTGCTTCAGTAGATAGATATTCCTGAGTGGAAGTGGGAGCGTATCGCTATGGACTTTGTTGTTGGACTCCACGGACTCAGAGGAAGTTCGATGCCATTTGGGTCAGTGTGGATAGGCTGACTAAGTCAGCACACTACATTCCTATGGCAGTTACCTATTCTTCGGAGCGGTTGGAAGAGATTTATATTTTTGAGATCATCCGTCTTCACGGTGTGCCCGTGTCTATCATTTTTGATCGAGGTACGCTGTTCACCTTGCACTTTTGGAGGGCAGTACAACGTGAGTTAGGTACGGGGGTCGAGTTGAGCACAACATTCCATCCTCAGGCGGACGGGCAGTTCGAGCGTACTATTCAGATCTTGGAGGATATGCTCCGTGCATGTGTTATAGACTTCGGAGGATCGTGTGATCAGTTCTTGCACCTTGCAGAGTTCACCTACAACAACAACTACCAGTCGAGCATTCAGAAGGCTCCCTATGAGGAGTTATATGGTAGGCGGTGTCGGCCACCAGTTGGGTGGTTTGAGCCGGGTGAGGCTCGGTTATTGGTTACATATCTAGTACAGGATGCCTTGGACAAGGTCAAGATTATACAGGATCACCTTCGCGCAGCTCAGTCAAGGCAGAAGAGTTATGCCGATCATAGAGTTTGATATATTGCATTCATGGTCGGGGAGAGGGTGTTGCTTCAGGTATCACCCATGAAGGTGTCATGAGGTTTGGGAAGAAGGGCAAGCTGAGACCTAGATATATCGAACCTTTTGAGATTCTCGAGAGAGTGGGAGAGGTGGCTTACATGCTTGCATTGAATCCGGTGTTATAAGCAGTTCATCTAGTGTTCCATGTGTCCATGCTCCGGAAGTATCATGGTGACCCATCCCACGTGTTAGATTTCAGCTCTGTCAAGTTGGACAAGGATTTGACTTATGAGGAGGAGCCGGTGGCTATTCTAGCCTGACAGTTTCGTCAGTTGAGATCAAAGAGTTATCCTTCAGTTCGAGTGCAGTGGAGAGGTTAGCCCACTGAGGCAGCTACTTGGGAGTCTGAGTCGTACATGCGGATCGGAACCCAATTATTGGGTTTTTGGACAAGTGTGACATTAATAGGTGAAAAAAACAAAGAGGTACCAAACTATGTATAACGCGGTAATAAACCGCGCTATACATTAACAGTGTTATAGCCGTTAAGTATAGCGCAGTTATTTCATGCGTTATACATGCATAGGACATGTTTTTTCCGCGCTATGTTGACACCATCTGATGGAACCTATATAGCGCATGAAATAACTGCACTATACATAAAAAAATTCATAATTTTTTCCTTATATAAAGGAGTTAGGACTTTATGAAAATCCATTCAAAAAATATTCTAACTCCCGTTCAAACTTTGTTTCTTGTTAAATTCTCGAGCATTTTTTCATAATGTCTCAAGAGCGAAGAATAAGAGTTTTATTATATTGGGGGGGGGGTGAGGTTATGATGGAGAATAACTCTATGAGGTACAGTTTATCTCCACAGTGTCATGCTAAACTTCCACTTACAATGGAGTACGATACATTGGTATCGTTGTTATGCAAAAAAATGAGTGTGAGGAAACGTTCGGTGAAATTTAAAGTAATCGGAAGATATCCGTATTCAGTCACTCCGCAAGGGGTTACTCTTTACTCAGAGTTTAACATCGACGATGATGAAACTTTGAGGGTTTTTCTGAGGACTCCGGATGAATATCGGGAATTTCTTGTAATCAAGATGTTGGATATGTACGTCAAGGTCGAAGACATTCCCAACAATGAGGTTGCACATAGTATGGATAAGCCCCAGTCAACGGGTGGTTATTCTGGAGCAATTTTTACCGGACAGGTTCCGGATGAAAGAGTTTGTCTTGATTTAAACTTATCACCGCCAGTGAATGAGCAGCGAGGGAATAATTTCTCTCCTGCTTTACATAATTCACAAGACAAGTGGTAAACTTCAATTTTCCTTTGTGTTACGATGTATATTTTTGTTGTATTGCATTTGTATTAACGCTTATATATTCCACATGGGGTATCGGCCGGATATGAATTTTACAAGTTATGAACCCACGCATAGTTGGAATATGCCTAGTTTTGGTGTGTTGGAACATGGTGGTCTATCCAGGAGTCATCACCTACATGAAAACGTCTATCATGGAGTTTCATCACGTTACGACTTGTAAGTGAAGTGATACAGCTATATGGAAAGTTTATTAATTTCAGTTGCTTATTATTTTGTTGGTTGTGCAGTGAAAACGAGCAAGTTGAACCACCTGTCCTCACTCAATTGCCCGAAGACGACGTATTAAATCGGGATCTAGAAGATGCACAAAGTGAGGAAGAGAACAGTGATTACGATAACAATTCCGAGGAATGCGGAGATGAGACACCCTTCCCTCGTGAGGATGGTGATGAGGAGGATGGGAATGAAGGATCTGATTTGACGAGGGAGTATTCTCCACCCCCCCTAGACGAAGAGTGTACGAGTCCCGAGTGCTGTTTCATTCAAGGGAGATTCCTTACGTTGATAACTTGCCAAGCATGCTGGATGTGGAAGCTCTCACAAGGGATTTTGATGAAATTCGTACAGCAATGTGGGATGAGTCTAGACCAACGGTGCTGGAAAAGGGCATGCTTTTTCCTGATAAAGCGCGCGTAAGCAGCGCTTGTAAAATGAACAACGTAAAGAGTGTCGTGAGATGCAGGTATGGGAGTCAAGTCCGGATGTATACAAGGTTGTTAGTTGCATGTGGTTTTTTCCATGCCATTGGATGTTGCGTGCGAGCAAGAAGAAGACAGGTCTGTGGAAAGTGGGTAAATACATTCCCACCCACACATGTGAAATGGACACATTCAATGAGAATCACTTCAACTTGGATATTGACTTGATTTTTCTTGTCCTTATTCCACACCTTGAAGCGTCCATAAGGTATAAAATCAAAGAATGCATTACATCAGTCCATCAGGAATATGTCCATACCATTACCAAAAGAAAGGCATATCTCGGGCGCAAACGAGCGTTTGAAATTGTCTATGGTAACTGGGATAAGTCATTTGCAGCTTTACCCAAGTTCATGGACGCATTGCAGCACTTTAACCTCAGAACGATTGTTGAATAGAAGCTTGAGCGGAGTCCGGGAAAACCAGAATATATATTCAATTACATTTTCTGGGCGTTTATACCAGCAATTTATGGTTTTTTGCATTGCCGGCCCGTAATATCCATATACGGCACTCATGTCTATGGAAAGTACGATATCAAGATGTTGATAGCCGTTGCAGTAGATGCTAAAGGACAAATATTTCCTCTATATTTTGCTGTTTGTTCCAATGAAAGACAAGAGACACGGACGCTATTTTTGAACCATTTTAAAGAGCACGTTGTCAAACACCGTTCCGGTATTTGTCTAATATCTGATCAGAACAGTGGTATCTTAAGTTCTGTGGAGAACTTGTCTGCATGGCAAGAACCTTATGCCTACCCCCGTTACTATGTGAGGCACTTTAAGGCCAATTTCCAGAAGGCATATCCCAACAAGGATCTGCATGATTTGATGTGGATGGCAGCAACATACCACCAACAACATAAATTCCGGAGGCACATGGAATCTATCAGGCAAGAAGATGAGGCAGCCTATCGTTGGTTACTGCAACATCACCCTGAAAAGTGGACTTTGCATGGGATGGTGGCAGAAGATGGGGAATTCTGACTACAAACATGTAGGAGTCTTTCAACAGGTTATTGAAGTCGGCAAGATGATTTCCTGTCACTACCATGGTGCGGATGTCGTTCAAGTAGATGGAAAAGAGGTTTGTTGAAAGGTGTACAGCTGCAACGTCATTGATGGAAAATAGTGTTGAATTTATGCCAGTTCCGATGAAGAGATTTGAGAAATACAGGCGTCGAGCACATTGTCATTCATATTTACAGTATGATAACGAAAGAAATGTTTTTGAAGTTCGCACGGCTATCCATCAAATCAGGGGAATAATGTACATACTGTAAATGAATCTACAAGGTTATGCTCTTGTGGGAATGGTCCATCTACCACATTGACTTACTCACATGCCATCAAGTGCTTTCAACGTGTTAGTTTAGGTATAACCAACTACGTTGATCAACAATATAGTGTTGCCAAGTACCTAAAGACCTATAATGGACAGATGCAGCTAGTGGGTGCTGACTATTATTGGCCGCCAGAACCATTTAAAATGGTGTGTAACAAGTCATATTTGCGTCGAATACAGGTGCAAAAGAGAATGCGTATAAGTAACCAAATGGATGTTAGTGATACCGTTTATGCGCGCCAATTTGGTATATGATCACAAACAGGACACGACCGTCGAAAATGTCCTTCGGCTGGCTTGGGTGGCAATAGTAATCAAGCTCATGGTGGGTGTTCTTCTAGTGTGCCCAACTATCAACGAGTTTATATTGTAATAATTAGTTGTTTTGTTTATGTTGCAAGATTTATAAAATAAAATTATGTTTGTTAATTATGAGTTGAACTCTTCCATTTCAGTTTTTAAATGATAATTTAAAAAAAAATTATAGTAAAAATTTGTTTATGGGTTGCCTTGTCGAACTGAAAAAGCTGCCCAACTGACAAAAAACTGTTTCTTATACGTCAGAATATGTAACACACAAAGCATAGGGCAGTTATATACTACGTTATGTGTATATATAGTGCGGTTAAATACTACATTTTGTGTAAATATAGCGCGGTTAAATACTACGTTATGTGTGTTGTCTTGTCGAACTGAAAAAGCTGCCCAACTGACAAAAAGCTGTTTCGTACCCGTTGGAATCTTTAACACGGAAAGCATATCACAGTTATATACTACGTTATGTGCATATATAGCGTGGTTAAATATTACGTTATGTGTGTTTCCTTTCCTATAAATAACGGGCTCATTCTGTGCTCAACAATAACTAATAGCAAATCTTTCAAGAAAAGCAAGGTTTTTTTAACGCTGTCACAAATGGCTGAACGTCCTTATGTACCAATGTGCGAGTGCGGAAACAAATCCATGATGAATAATTCTTGGGATAATGGTAAAGCTGGACGCCGCTACTGGCACTATATGAACAAGTTTTATAAGGTTCTCGACTAACCTATTTGCATTTTTGAGGTATGGGTTGATGAACCCTGTTATCAGGAATGCTACAAAGAATCTTTGCAGTATCTTCATAATTTGTGTTTAAAATAGTGGGAACGTGAAAGACAACATAAACGAGAACTTGAGGAGGTGGAGGCAAAACTAAAAGATGTGGAAGAAGAAAAAAATAGGCTGGAAGAACAATGTAAGTGGTTGGAGCAGAGAATATTGGGTGACAAGGACTAAACATTGACATGTATGTGTTTAGTGTACTACTTTATTTTTATTTTTCCCTTGTCATGTATTTTCATTAGTTGTACTGAATTTTAATTATGTTAAGTTTTAATGTTTGTGCTTGTGTTGTAGTATTAAACTAAATAATGAACGGGGAAATAAACAAGTAATGCGCATATTATATAAACATAAAAATTGTTGTTATTATTTACATCAAATACAAAAAAAGGAAAGAAAATTAATGTGTCCCGCATCCGGTGTGCTTCAACGCAGCCTCTGGCCGGAGGCGCGTCCCATCCCGCCCGGGTACGCTATCAGGATCATCATCATCAAGTCGCCTCTTTATAGCCGGATGCGCTGCAGGATGATCATCAGTAGAAACCTAGAAAAGATTAGTCAGCTCAATATAGGAAAATACATATTAAGTCACAAGAATTTAAATTGTCTTACCATGGTCTCGTCGGGCTCCTGAATGTAATCATCTGTCGCAGCCATGTCAACATCACACGAAGGGGCCTCCATAAAAGGCGGCGATGAAGCCTTAAAAAGGAAATTAATAAAGTTATGGAAAATAATGGAGAAGAATAAAAAATAAATTTAAATTCAATATTAATAAAACCATACCTGCGCCTGTGATGATGATCCATAACTCAGTCGGCGCCCACTATGAAAATCTCGGGTCGGCCGATCCTCAGCAGCGGTAGATGGGCCTGGGAAGTATGTATCCCAATACACTCCAGCAAGGTCCGTGTCTGTGATCAATAATGGACCTGACGGGGTCACCTGCGAAGTCCCTAGAGTGAGATGCATCCCAAGGCTGTATGACGGCATGTCCGTCTCATGTAGGCCACCTGACAGATCATCGGCAACATCATCAGTAGGGGCCTCAACACCCCTTTGCTGGGGACCACCTCCTCTCCGCCCACCATCTCGTCTGGCACCCCCACCTCGTCGGCTACCACCACCTCGTCGGCCACCACCACCTCGTGTGACACCCCTGCCTCACTGGTACTGACATGGCTCCACATAATTAGGCTCGTGTCCCAAGCGCTGATCCTCTATGGCTCGATGTAGTGTCGGGGCATCCACCTCTACAAATTGCCGACCGTAATCATGCAGAGCGGTCGCGGGATCGCCGACATACTCCTGCATCTGCAGTCCCATCTGATAGACTGTATGTAGTCCAATAGCCTGCACAACGTATAAAATATAAACTACATATATTGCACTAAGTGCACTAAGTTAGAGTTATATAATTAATAATAACAGAAAACATACAAGGGCCTCGTGCTGCCCAGCGTATGGAACGTACCGACCACCAGTCTGATGAATGGGATTCCAGAAAAAAAAGTCGGGCAACGCGGCGGTTCAAGGACGTATACATATGGATAGTCTCCGCCTAGATCTGTGTAGGTGGGGCCGGAATCAGGTGAGCTCGCTGGTCCCAAGTATGGACCTATGCCGCTACCCATGCTATAAATGTGTCGTCCACCCTGGAACGATCATCCCTATGATAATGTGTAGGATCCAAAGTAGGCCCCTTGGTACGTACTACAAACGGCCAAACTGGCGAAGTACCCGCTCCGTGGCATGATGCTCTACAATATCGAGGCATATCAGCGGGACATAAGTGCTCCAAATCAGTCGGCCGACCGAGGAATAATCTGGCAAGCCACCTATCAAGTCGTCGCTGTATGGCATCCAGATGAACTATCAAATAAGAACATAAAACGTGGGTATGCGCAACAATAAGTTAATCCATACCAAGTAAGTTTAGGTACATATTTACCTGTGCGCCCTCCAGCAGATCCAACACATCCCTGCAGAGGGGGAGATTATGATGAGCATCATACTCTCATGTAATTCTACGGCGGAGAACCCACCTCCTAGCTAGAAGGAGAAACAGAGGTGGTACATTCGGAGGTAATGGTTGTAGAGGTGGATGAAGCTGCAGGAACCGCTCCCAGGCCCAAACCTAACACACAAAGTTGATGTAAGGTTTAAGATAAATTCTAACTAGGTAGAATTAGAACTAATGAACAGATTATTCGAATATGTTGTCACCTGTAGAAGCGGCAGAAAACCACAAACGTCACTCTGGGTGCCCATGCTCGCCCGACACATCTGCCTGTGCATGTAGGTGAGAACAGCAACACCCCAGCTGTACAGGGATAAATTATCTAGCAGCTGAAGATGATGAAGAAATCGCAGGCTGACTAGGTTCCCCGAAGTGTTCGGGAACAAGACTCCCCCAAATAGAGGAAGCAACAACAACCTCTTATACCGGTGAATATGTAGCTCGTCCGTATCGCTGGTGATGTCAGGGTGCAGTATCTCCAGGTGCTGTCTAATAGCTGTCAAACTCATCCGACTGGCCACCGACGATGCAGTCTCGTCCTGTGGCCTGAAACCCGTGAACTGATGCAGCATGTCCAAATAATGCCCACGCGCCATATATCTTATATGCTGAGGCAGTGCAACGGCCAGACCATCAACATGCAGGCCATATAAAACCTCCACGTCCTGCAGCGTGATGGTGGCCTCGCCAATGGGCAGGTGGAAAGTGTGCGTCTGTCACCACCGCTCAATCAATGCCGTGATCAAAGCCCAGTCGAGCTGCAGTCGCCCGATCTCAAAAATCCTATAGAATTCCGTATCCTGTAGGCGCTGGACTACATGGGGATGGAGATCTCTGTCCCTCATAAAATCCCACAGGTCGTCCACTCTCCTGGCGCGGAGAGTAAGGGACAGTAACTCTCCCTCCCATACGTGGGCGGACCTATGATCGCCCTGTAGCACTAATAGCTCATTGGAGTAAGGTCCGGGATGTATAGGCGGCACGCCCATGTTGTCAACTGTAAATTAAACAACTTTAATTGTATATTTAATTTGTAAATTAAATAATTAATTTTTTTGAGTTATAAAATATTTAATTGGACAGGGTATATATATTTATTGGTTCCAGACTCGATATTGGAGGCCCAGTAGCACCAAACTATCATGAATAATTATGTGTGTCAATTTCAATATTTTTATAATTTTGTGTGTTTGTTTTATAAATTAAATTATTAATTATTAATTATTTAATTGGATAGAGTATATATATCTAAGGGTTACAGGCTCGATATTTGAGGCCCAGTAGCACCAAACTATCATGAATAATTATGTATGTCAATTTCAATATTTTTATAATTTTGTGTGCTTGTTTTATAAATTAAATTATTAATTCTTAATTATTTAATTGGATAGGGTATATATATCTATTGGTTCCATGCTCGATATTTGAGGCCCAGTAGTACCAAACTATCATGAATAATTATGTGTGTCAATTTCAATATTTTTATAATTTTATGTGTTTGTTTTATAAATTAAATTATTAATTCTTAATTATTTAATTAGACAAAGTATATATCTATGGGTTCTAGGCTAGATATTTGAGGTCCGTTAGCACCAAACTATCATGAATAATTATGTGTGTTTGTTTTATAAATTAAATTATTAATTCTTAATTATTTATTGGACAGGGTATATATATCTATGGGTTCCAGGTTCGATATGTGGGGCCCAGTGGCACCAAACTATCATGAATAATTATGTGTGTCAATTTCAATATTTTTATAATTTTGTGTGTTTGTTTTATAAATTAAATTATTAATTCTTAATTATTTAATTAGACAAAGTATATATACATATGGGTTCCAGGCTCGATATTTGAGGCCCAATAGCACCAAACTATCATGAATAATTATGTGTGTCAATTTCAATATTTTTATAATTTTGTGTGTTTGTTTTATAAATTAAATTATTAATTCTTAATTATTTAATTAGACAAAATATATATACATATGGGTTCCAGGCTCGATATTTGAGGCCCAATAGCACCAAACTATCATGAATAATTATGTGTGTCAATTTCAATATTTTTATAATTTTGTGTGTTTGTTTTATAAATTAAATTATTAATTTTTAATTATTTAATTGGACAGAGTATATACCTATGGGTTCCAGGCTCGATATTTGAGGCCCAATAGCACCAAACTATCATGAATAATTATGTGTGTCAATTTCAATATTTTTATAATTTTGTGTGTTTGTTTTATAAATTAAATTCTTAATTCTTAATTATTTAATTGGACAGAGTATATACCTATGGGTTCCAGGCTCGATATTTGAGGCCCAGTAGCACCAAACTATCATGAATAATTATGTGTGTCAATTTTAATATTTTTATAATTTTGTGTGTTTATTTTATAAATTAAATTATTAATTCTTAATTATTTAATTGGACAAAGTATATACCTATGGGTTCCAGGCTTGATATTTGAAGCCTAGTAGCACCAAACTATCATGAATAATTATGTGTGTCAATTTTAATATTTTTATAATTTTGTGTGTTTGTTTTATAAATTAAATTATTAATTCTTAATTATTTAATTGGATAAAGTGTATATATATCTATGGGTTCCAGGCTCGATATTTGAGGCCCACTAGCACCAAACTATCATGAATAATCATGTGTGTCAATTTCAATATTTTTGTAATTTTGTGTGTTTGTTTTATAAATTAAATTATTAATTCTTAATTATTTAATTGGACAAAGTATATACTTATGGGTTACAGGCTCGATATTTGAGGCCCAGTAGCACCAAACTATCATATTATCTTTCATCTATCAGTATAAGAGATACTTAAACTATAGGGATTCTACGCTAATATACTCTACATTTTACTACGCTAAAAGGCTCTACATTTTACTACGCTAAAATGATCTACATTTTACTATGCTAATAAATAATCTAAACTAAATATAAACAACAAAATATTTTAATCACATAACATTCACGAAAATACATATAAAACAGTAAAGATATTAATTAACATTTTTTGTTTTCAATATAACATACTAGTTTCGCAAATAAAATACAAAACGAAATAGAACACATTCAAGTCAACTAATATGCATTATTATATGAGTTTCGACATAAACTAAATTGGAATACCTCAATTTATGTAAATCGGAAAGTGGCGAAGTTGAAAATTTAAGTCCAAAACGAAGAAACCACAACAATATAATGCTTTGCTAGGGTGTGGGACCTACGTGCTTGTCTTTTTTCGTGACGGGTGAGACCCACTGTATTTTTTTGGAGAAAAAAAATAGGGGGGAGGGGGGGGACCGCTGTTACCTGTTGGTAGGGGGGATTTAATAAAATGGGTTTCTATCGTTTGGTGAAGAAGGTGGATATATAATAACAAGTATAGCGCGGTTATTTCATGCGCTATACATGTCCGTCAGGCGGGGTCAGGATAGCGCGGTTATTACATGCGCTATACATGTGTAACGCGGTAATAAACCACGCTATACATTAATGGCTATAACACCGTTAATATATAGCGCGGTTTATTACCGCGTTATATATATTTTGGTCACTCTTTTTTTACACCTATTAACGTCACACTTGTACAAAAACCCAATAATTGGGTTCCAGACTCGAGTATATTTCCCCACCTATTCACCAGTTCAGGTACTTTTCTATGTCCGTTCGAGGACGAACGATTGTTTTAGAGGTGGAGAATTTGATGACTCGATAGGTCATCTCATATTTTAGAACTAAACTCTGTGTTCTGAATCCTTAAATAACTCATTTTAGCCTTTCTCGACTTGCATGTGTAGTCCAGGTATTGACCCGGAAGACTTATATGTTAAAAATAGATAAAAACAAGAATTTTTACCTTAAAAGTTGATTTTAGTTGACTTCGGTAAATGTTTTGGGTAAACGGACCCGAACCCATATTTTGACGGTCTCGGCGGGTCCGTATTGAAATATGGGACCTGTGCATATGCCCAGAGTCGAATTCCGAAGTCTCTAGCTCGAGATATGAATTTTTGTTAAAAATTGAAAGTCTGAAAATTTAATGGTTTTAAGAATCTATTGACGTTTGGCATTATTGATACCGGACCCGTATTTTGGTTCCGAAGCCTGGTAGAGGTTCAATATAATAAATATAACTTGTCTGTGAAGTTTGGTAAGAAATAGAGTCAACTTGATGTGATTCGGACGCCCGGATGTGAAAATAGAAGTTTTAAAGCTTTCTTAAAAATTTCATTAAATTTGGTGTTCAATTTGTAGTTTTGTCACGACCCAAATTTCCCTCCATTGGGTATCGTGATGACACCTAGTCTTAAGGACTAGGTAAGCCTAATATTCATGGAATAACAA
>MDKI01189951.1:0-15319 GCA_005239505.1 Nicotiana paniculata | reverse complement strand
ATAAGAAACTAATAATAAAATTAATATCACAGTTGAGAAGGGTAAGGTCGCATCATTGTTCTGTGATACCGTGTATCTATGGCATCTCACTACTCGGGGAGGGATCCTGAAGAAATCATACTTTGTAAAGCAGGTAAAATAAAATGGCAGAAGACAGTAACATATTTGAAAGACAAAGGATGCTGCAATTAATTTAAGAAGGTTTGAGAATTCTTGCAATTACGGGAAACTAGATTAGCATTGCTGTATAATTGGATTTTACGAAATAATTCTGCAAAATGTCTAAATCTCCAGAATCACATCATCATCGAAGGTTGAGAGTTCAGAGTCTGATACCTCTTGTCTTGTTAAACTTTTGTCGCCCCTTGCCTTCATCACTGGCACAAGCAACTCATGAATGAGCTCCAAACAATCTTTCGTTGGAGTGGCAACATCCATGACATATGAAAGGTACCTATTGAACTATACTTATTCAGCTTTGCTTAAAAGAGACGTTAAAGGATGTAACATTTTCATATATCACAAGCGTACCTTAATTTAGTATAGGTATCTGAGACCCCATAGTACTCAGAAAATTCTGCCAGTAACCAATTCCAAGGTCCCTCAGACCTTAAACTTCGTGCACTGAATTGTTGAGCACGCATGGAAGCCTCCAGTAATAGATCATACGCAAGAGTCTCCGCAATAGGTCCACTCTGTCATAAATGGGCATCAAACGCATGTCACAAGTTATTATTAACTCCTGCACCTATAAAATGAGCTAAGACACCATACACCAGCAGCAGTTTTGAGTATGTAGATTTTAATAATAACAGACAAATAATGCTATAAGCTACAACAAATAAAAATACTTTTCTTGAAGAAATGCTGAGACCTCAAGTCAAAAAGGGCCAAAGGATATAGACCTCGAGTTAAATGGCTTAATGTTAAGTCTCCAAGTCTGTAGCTGTTTTTCCTTCTTTTATTTTATTCCATAAAAGAATCGAGAAAGGAAAAGATATATATTTGGCATGTCAAACGTTATGTGCGATGATTCTGATCGAATGTTACACTTAGCAAAATGAATTAACAACTACCAGCTTAAGGGAAAGATAATAAAAAGGTTAGATATCATACTTCCAGCAGATTCAAATTTAAATGTCTTTTCTGACTTACAGTTGAAAAATATATGATGTTACCTACTCATATTCCTTCCTTCTCCTATTTAACATAGATTACGACAAAAACATTCATATTCCACGGAACAGAAGTGAAATATGGTGGAGTGTCCAAGTTAAAACCTTGACTTGTGTTGTCTCATCGGTTGTCAATGTACAATTGATTGATAGCTGGACCTTCCCAACACATTCATTATCATCATGATAAATGGGCCACCAGCGAATCTTATCATTCTGGAACAATTACAATACTGATGTAAGAAGGCGGTATAATGAGAATTTGAAAGCGAATAAAATAGTCATAACAATATGACCTATTGGAGGATTAGACATACATTGCTGTCAGTCACGGCTGAGATCTGTATTGAAGTTCGACCCAAAGTACTTCTCTTCATATCCTGTACTTCAAGCAAAAGAGCATCTCCTTGGTTCTCTGGGAAACTGTATTCAGAAATGTGTATTTTGTCTGGAGAAATTAACATCTGAACATAACTGTTTGATATCAAATAGAAAACTGAAGTATAGGACTATTCTTACATATGAGAATGCAAGCACCGGTATACGGTGTCACAAAAATCTAATTATAACCATCATATCTCTTAACTACTTATAAAGGTGACCATACAATTGGAATCTTGACATAAATGTTCTTTTTCCTCATCTTGCAAATTCTAATCAGAGAAAAGAAGTGAACGTGAAGAAAAGAAGGTCGCTAAGTCTCTCATAAAGCTTATTGTAAGATAACCGCACAACTGGAAGTCTTCTCATCCTAACAATATTCAGGACACAGTTCACTATTATTCAACTGGATTATAAGCATTATAGAACCAGTATGAAGTAAAATAACAACTTACAAGTCATGGTGATCACCACTTCCAGGCTGCAGCATAACAGCAGAATTTGGTTCAAATTTAGTATCTTCCATTGAACTCTTCAGGAGAACTGAGCATCTCAAGGATTCTGCAGACAACATAGTGGAAAACAATTATGTTATTTATGTCCGAGGATCCTAAAAACTCTACATGGTTTTGTTTGAATTTGATAGTTCCAGAAATCTACTTATTTTCAGAGCGTGCATGAACTTTTTAACTCGTACATAAGAACCAATATAGACCATCAATACGTTATTAGTTAATGAATCAACTAGGCCTCAATACCAAACTAGGTTGGATCGGTTGTATGCATCGGTGGGAACCATTACACTCTATTCGGGCCATCTCATTCCAGTATATTTTGTCTTTTAGAACAAATCAGGAGTTCTTTAAAACTACAGTGTTCCCAAGTTTCACACAATTCTGTAACCACATTAGAAAACCTCCTTACTAACACAATCTAATACAGATATAACAACTACTTGGTATCGCCTATATGATTTGTTGTTTCCATTTTATTAACTAGGTTGCCTTAATTGCAAGAGGTAGTAGTTCTTTTGATACACTTCTCTTCATATGATTTTAGGTCTCCATTGGCCCCTTTTAGCACCTTCAATTATCATATTATCTCACCTACAGAAGACCCTCACCATCAATGCTTTATCAGGAAATAAGAAAAAAAAAACGTCAATCAGGTTGCTATTTTATCATCTAGAATAATCATTTTAAGAGAATCAAGCTAGCCGTTCGTGTTGAATTCTGCAAACCTTTTAGAAGACTATGTTTTTTCAACTCCACATGCACTTTTGGTACTTGTTCCCGTGATCCAATTGAATATAAAAGATCACTCAATAAGAAGTACTAACCTTCGGATGTCAGCAGAGATGAATGAATTTTAAGAGAATTGATTCCATTTTTCACCAGTGAAGAAACATGTCGGACATATTCTGCTCCTGCCTGCATGCTAATTGCACCTCGCATTGAGTTTGTGCTCTTAAGCTTCCTCTTTGGTATGATTCTTAACTTTCTCACTGCAATTGGTTTTAGATGGTGTCAAGCATTATATACTATGCAAGTAAAAGATACACACTACATTACAGAATAAGATATCTACTTGCAATATAGTGTCACAACTTTTATTCCACTTTCTTCATCTGGAACATCTAAAAGGCTACATTCTAACACATCTTAGGCGAAAGATAAGTCAGCCTGTCAAATTTTAACAGGAAAATAATGTGCCTAAAAGGGAGCAAGATGTCACAGAGATTAGTAGATGAAACCATAACTTATTATTCAAATATGATTCACAGTTATTATTTAATGAACTGCCCATTCTAACACATCTTAGTCGAAAGATAAGTCAACTATTGAACTTTAACCAGTAAGTGATAAAACCATAACTTATTATTCAAATATGATTCACAGTTATTATTTAATGAACTACCCATTCTAACACATCTTAGTCGAAAGATAAGTCAACTATTGAACTTTAACCAGTAAGTGATGTGTCTAGAAGGGAACAAGATTTCACAGAAATTGCAGGATTAGACCATCACTTATTATTCAAATCTGTATTCACATCACTGAACTATAAATTACCTACCTTACCTCCGAGGCTCGGACACACACACACACACACACAAAAAATAAAAACCAAGTAGTTGCACTACCTATTACCTAAAAAATTAAGCATAAATAAGCGCACTTGTTATACCTTCCACACGAACCTTCCCCACTAATTTTCTCACTTTCAAGGGCAATGTTTGTCCATTGGTCTTATTGATCCTTTCTGACGTCTGCATGCCTCGAGGTTGCAGCAAAAGTTTCTGCAAGCTGCAAAGTTGAATAAGATAGTGAGGGAATGGTATTAGTCATGGAAAAAGTGCTGTAGCCATTATAGCTGCTTTTTAAGTGATTCAATTGGAGAAAATATAAGCTAGCATACCAGAAAGCACTTCGAAGCAGCTGGCATTCATCGCGTAAAAATTCCGGTGCTTCAACACATCCTCTTGCCCAAGCATTTAGGCATAGACGAATGCAGGCATCATAAGCCAAGAGAACTTGCCATCCATTTTGACTGATGTTGTCAAAGAAATGCTCAGTAATTGCAATCTAATAAAATAAGATTCAGAAGAAAGAAGTACACATCTTTTTTGAACCCTAATGTGGACTGACACCAAAGGAAAACGGTTATAGGTCGAGCCTACTTATAGTGGAGTAGTAAATAAGGTGAAGACGGAAGCAAAAGTCTTTGGCTTTATCGATATAAGGGATGTGCAAATTAAGTTGTTGCTAGATTCTGCTACCATTTCAATGAGAACCTACTCAAGAAATCCTGCGGCTCAGACTAAACTTTTGCTAATGGTTGCACTCACCTTAAACTCTAAAACACTGTCCCAACCTTTCTTTTTCTGGAAGAGGGGTGTGTGTATGTGTCTGTATTGGGGAGGGGGGGGGGGGGTTGATTATCAAACATATTGACCAGTATCCTTTTGCAGAATACATAGAGGATGAACTCCTTATGCTCTTTATTATAAGTAACTTTCTTATTATTATTCAAAAACCGAAAGTTTTATGTGGACTTCTGCTTAGCCAAGGGACATCCTATAACCGGAGCAGGAAATGCCACAGTTCTGCACTACATCATAAGCCTTCTCAAAAATATACTTCTTTTTCTTCTCCTTTTTTTATGTTTGTTTTTTTTTGTGTGTAAACTACAGCTTTCGAGGCAGCAAGATAATTGAAGTAAAAAAAGTAAAACCTTGTATCATAACGGCTTGGAAATCCCACGGAATTTCCTTGCTGGAAAGAGGGCAAAGTGTTTGTTTCCACAAAAGTTGATTTATCTTCCCTGTACCAAAATGAAACTGTCATTGACATGAAACACATGTGCAAAAATGTTTCATATGCTGAATGTCATTTCACTTATTCATACCCTCGGCTTTCAGTCTCTGAAAGAACTTGTTCATTTCTATGACAAGCCTCTTCTGAAATATTTTTCTTATTGCTGTCCTGAGTTGTATACCAGGCCTCTTCTGGGGTTTCTTGAATATGTTTCTTATTATTGTGCCCAGTTCCAGACAACCCTCCAGAAGTGCTCAATCCACTTCCACTTTCTTGTTCAGAATTATCTTCATCTGCTCCAATATCCAATATGGGTGGTGCGCTTGGGGTTCCTAAGTCATTTAGCCTACCAACAGGTGTTGCCTGCATTACATATAGTTAACCTCTTATCAAGAAAAACTCGACTTTGATCATATAACCAATCAATCAATGAAGAGAAAAGGTTAAAAATTACCCCTTTCTATGATACCTAAATATCTTAATTTTACCCTCCGTCATACTATATCCATTAGGAAGTTGTCTCATATTTGCTTTTGACCTTAACATACCTCCAAACTAAAGTATAGTGGAAGGTAATTCTAAACCACAATAAAAAATAAGTGGGTAATTTAAACCTGTTACCCAAAGTTTTCTAAGACGTGGAATCTATCCACAATTCATGCTAGAGCCAACAACAATCCAGTATAATCCCACAAGTAGGGTGAGGAGGGTAGTGTATACGCATACATTACCCCTACCCTAAGGGTAAAGAAGCTATTTCCGAAAGACCCTCGGCTGAAGAAGATGAAAAGAAACAATATAACAATAACAACAACAAACGCCAGAAAGATAGTATCAGCAACCTAAGGACTAGATAAATAGATGGAAAAAGCAATAGCAATATCCAGTAACAATGGCAAGATACTAGGAAACCGGAGCAGTCCATGCTAGAGCCACTTAAAAGAAAAGGCAAATACCAAACTCTTTGGCCTCAAAGTATAAGGAATAGTAAAATTAAAAAATATCAGATAGTAGATAATATAGCAAACTAGTTGAGGTTGACAATATGAAAGAACAGTAATGTTGAACTTACATAGGCACTATGTGGTTGAACTTTGTCACTCAGATAGCTAGGAACACTACTCAAAAGTGTAGCTTTTTGTGCACTTCCCATAAACTCCTGCTCATTAAATCTCCTAATACCATTTTCTGGTACTTCAATTCTAAGACTCTCTTGTAAAATTCCTCTATTCAGTGTGGAGCCAGGTCGATTGCTTAATCCAACTCCTTTAACTTCACATCCATTTGTACTCAATGTTTCTTGTTCAGAGTAATGGCCATCGAGTTCATCTGAAGCTGAAGCGACACTCTCGCTCTCATCATCAAAGTCGTAATCACAATCATCTTCATTGCTGTCTATACTTAGTGTTTTCACTGTGTTAAGGGGTTTTAGAAGACCCGAATGAAATTTCAAGGGTGGTAATATATGTGAATTTGGGGTGTAAGTGGCTAACGGAGATCTGGGAATTGAGTATCTATCATCAAAATTTTCAGATAATGGTGATCTTGGATTACATGATTGTTTTACTTCAGTCCCCTGCACCCAAAAAATTTACCATATCAAGAATCAGTTAGGAAACAAAATTAACAAGAACCCAGATGTAAAAAAGAGTGGATATACAAAGTCGCAAACTTTTTTTTCAATTGGACCAGAAATTTGTCTTACCTGTTTGATCCAGTTAATTGCAGACTCGTCCAAACCTTCTGTGAACATTTCTGTTTGTTGGTTTCTACAAAAAAAACAAATGATTTTGAGAGAACTTAAAGGATTGTGAAGGAATAAGAAGAAGGGGGAATTTGAGGAGGAAAAAAAGGAAAGAAAGCTGAGAGGTATAATGGGGGAAAAGGGAGAGACAAGAAGAGCGGTCTTGTGCTGAGTTGGGAGTCCACCTCCTTCTAACGGCTAGTTTGAAAAAGGCTGATATGAATTTAATATTTGCTGCCCTCCCCAATAATTCTTTTCTCTTTGCTGTTCGAGGCTAAACTCTCTCTCCGGAAATAACAACTAACCCAATCACTTAAATTAAAAATAATTAATTAATATATAATATATGCATAATACATATATAATCGTATATAATGAATATATAATTATGACTAAAAAAATAAACAGTAATTTTGACCGGCTATTTATATAAAGATCTCTTAGTATTTTTGGTTTCCTATTCCACATACAGAATTGTGTTTGGGTCAGACTAATTCGAATTTAAAGTTACACTTTAGGAGTAAAGCATTGTCAATTCAAAGGCAACTTCATATCCCAAGTTCGAATCTGAGACTATTGATAAGATGAAAAATTACTTACCATTCTACACAATCTTTGATGTTCCGAAAAATTAATTATGGTTGAGTTAAATTAAAATATGGAAATATTCATTTTTTTGGTGGCTGAAAGAGTATTTTTAAAGCCAAGAACTATACATAGAAACTTCATTTGCTCTTTCAAA
Source organism: Nicotiana paniculata (assembly GCA_005239505.1). Taxonomy (NCBI): domain Eukaryota; kingdom Viridiplantae; phylum Streptophyta; class Magnoliopsida; order Solanales; family Solanaceae; genus Nicotiana; species Nicotiana paniculata. Next base: position 7,960 of record MDKI01189951.1, on the reverse strand, counting down.
GTTTACTTTAGATCTTGTAAACATTTTAATGAGCAAGGACCACAAATTTAGAACTAGTTCTCCGCAACTTCAAACGCTTAAATTGGATGCCTTTGTTAGAACATAGAAATAAAGGTTGTCAAGGTAAGATAACCAAAGAAAAGAACTGATCAAAGTGTGGAGCAAGTGATGAACTCATAATTTGGATTTGCAAAAATGTACAAATAGATCCGATGTTCCATCCGTTAAACTGCTTCATGCCCTGAACTAGGTTGCTGATCTTCATGGTTCAGACTGGGAGTGGCGAGTGTTGTTACGACGAAAATATTGAAAACAGGCATTGAGGGAGACATTCCTTGTATCCAATCCAGGAAAGTATTGAAAGTCTTGGCAAGCCAAGTATAATTCATGGAAATCAATATGATCATGGGATATGCATACCAAAATATATATTTTGGTACTAGCAGACAGACAAGCAGTGATAGAGTAAGACTTGCGGAGAAATCTCCAACTCTTATACATATTTGCCACTGCTCGCTTCTGGGACGAATTTTTATGGAGGTGAAGGAGAAGATGAACGTGAAGAGAAAAATGACAGCTTCCATTAAAGTAAACTGGTGAGAAACTTCTACACATTGCCAGGGAGTTCTGATTCCAGATTTGAGAATGTTTACTAACACTAAGATAGTGTGCCTAAGATCAAAATGATCAATGGTTACCATTTGTTTCCTTCGGAATCTCCGTAGATATTGTAGAACATGTTTTAACCTTTCCAAGTTTATATAGATCATAACAGGTGTAATACCAATTTTCCTACTAGCAGGTTAAGGTGGTTGTAGGAATAACTGAGCATAGAGGTCAAAACTTACAAATCCTATGATACTTAAGGACATGTATATGTTGACTTGTGACTACTGACTACATAAATCGCTGAAGCAATCTGTTAATTAATCGACAGAAACTGCAACATTATATTGACTTATCATTCTGTGCCTCTCACGTTGACTCCCCCATTCTTTTGATAATCTCTTTTCAGTGACCTTCACATGTAGACTTTGGCTATGTGGTTCTGACTTACCCAACAGTTAGTCTTCGCCTTCTGCTCTATATTTGCCTTCCCGAGTGCTGTAGCTGGCAAGAAAAAGATCAAATTTAAAAAAGTAAAAACAAGTCGCAACGGAGAGTCTGGAATAATAAATAACTATGAGAGACCAGGGTTCCGGTTCCAGCAGAGGCAGAAAATCCTAAGTGAATTCATATAAATCTAAACCTTTGGCAAAAAGAGTTATCTGGTGGGATTTAGCAAGCACCTAGTAATTATATATAATTAGAAAAGCTGACCACAAGCTAACCCAAACAACATCATTTGGAAGAAAAAAACGTAAAAAGTACTGCACACTAGTTAAGTAGTTGCAAAAACGGACTAATAAAATTGCAACCATGGGAAGCAGTATAAATGGAGACTGAATAAGAGCATCATAAGAAACACACATTCTGCATCGTGAAGACCTCTTATCCGAGACACGGTTCAGTACCAAGTGTATCAGTGGACGGGTATTTCCCCACTGGTTCTCTATATTTCCAATAATTACAATTCAAGCAATGCCAGAACACAAGCTAGAAATCAGTTTGAATATCAATGGAGCTCAGAAAGAGTGCATTTGAGAAAATAAACTATCCAGCCGCAAGACAAAACCCATGTAACTACTCATGAAGTAACCAACACATGATACGATATAGCAACAACCAAATCTGTGCATGGGACTTTAATATGAACCCAAATATAACCAGAGTATTCGTTCCAAAAGTGAAATGGAACAAAATCACCTTAAACCTATCCTCGTTTCAATTACAAAGTAAGATAATCAGCTAAAATCAGTTCTCGGGTAATTTCTCCATTGAAAGTAGAGGTTGTCAAGATACAAGAAATATGGGAAAATGTGATTAAAACACAATGAAGGATGAAAAAGCTAAATCACAACTTTGAACTAACAAAATATCTAGCCTCAGAATATGACAGTAAAATAGGAAGTACAAAGGTCCTTGGCTGCAATTTAGATGCTCTTTATCGCAGGACTAGCCATCCAACAACAGTAATTACCCTGTGCACCTGATCAGTCAATCTTCACTGATGAAAACAGATAATGCACAAAGTAAAATGATGTGAGGAAGCCAATAGTGCCAGTTGACAGCATAATTGCAACTGCCATTATCAAAGAGTAACCAAGGTAAAGTATAGCTGATACTGGGCCACTCAAGCTCTGGAGGTCAAAAACCAAGTAATTGATGGAGTAAAGGAACACATAGAGAGCAACAGAGCCTGATGCATAGAATGCTTTCCACCACCACATCCAGTCCTCCACACAAAGATGCATATAAGTGAGCACAACTGAAACTTCAGCACAAACAGTAACCAACAGGAGGAGGACAATTAGCAGAAAGCCAAAAACATAGTAGAACCGTCCAAGCCAAATACTAGAGAGGATGAAGAAGAGTTCAATAAAGAGGGTTCCAAATGGCAGAGTTCCAGCACCAAGAACAAGAAGCCAAGAGGGATACTTGCGCGCAGGGATCTCCCTAGGAATCTGGTTAGTCCGCACAGGATATGAAATAGGCTCAGCTCGTGTACCGAGGTATCCTCCCAAGAGGGTGAGAGGCACTGAAATACAGAACCAGAGTGCTAACAGAGTGAAAAATAATGAGATGGGGAGTGCCCCAGTGCTCTTGCTTCCCCAAAGAATGAAATTCAGCACAGTGAGGATGACAAAGACAATCCCAGGAAAGAAGCATGCAGTTGACCAAGAAACCGATCTCCAACCTTCTGAAGTACCCTTTATTGTTCTCCAAGCACGCACACTAACGTAACCAGCAGCAATCCCCAGGAAGAGATAAAGCAATATCATACCTGTCAGCAGCATGCCTCGTGAAGCTGGTGACATGAAACCAAATGCAGCAAAAACAATAGTGACAACTGCCATTCCAGTAATTTGAACCCCATCTCCAATCATAACACACAGTAAAGTCGAGTGATTTGGCTCTCTAAAAACATCACCAACCACAAGCTTCCAACCAGAAAGCTCCTCGTTCATCTGTGCCTGAGCTTCTTTGTCCAATTCCTCATACTTGGTCAAATCCCTTCTAACTGTTCTCAAAAAGATAACAAAAACGATACCAGCCAAGAAAAATATTACCATCAAGGAGTTGAGAATTGAGAACCAGTGGACCCGAGCACCTTCCATCTTCAGATAAGCATCCCATCGAGATGGCCATCTAATATCACTTTTCACAAATTCAACCTCATATGTGAAAGACACTCTTTCTTGCTCTCTTATTATTTGAGACTTCTCAAGCTCCAGAGGACAACTTATGGACGAAGAGTTGTCGTACATATGGAGTTTCGTCATCTTTTCTGGCTCATACTTGACACTGCATGGAACCACCTCAAACCCAACAATCTCAAAACCAGATGCTTTACTCTTGTCAGTCTCTGAAATAACACCCATACCTTCTTCACCAGTACCAATTATCTGAATTCCAGCACCCTCATACTCGTGAATCAAAACCCTGAACTTAAGGTGGTTGATTATGTAATCTTCGTTACTGTTTTGTGGTGAGTAGCCTACTGGAAACCCTGTCCACTGAATCTTGAGCCCATTTTGGTTGGCATATCTCAAAGCAGGCAAATTATCCAGAATCATGTTAACCTGGTACAGATCACGGGTCCTCTGCTTCAACAGCTTTACCTCATGCTCATTTAAGGGTGGGGTAGTACACAGGTAAATAGATTCATTGACATTCATCTTAAATCTATAGGGAGAGTTGTCAATCTGATCTCCCATGAGCAACTCTCCCAGATTCTCAGCACTTTTCTTGACTCCACCTGGGGGCTTGCAGTATGGAAGACTATAGTAGCTGAATGGAAGTTCAGTTTCAATCGAAGTCAAAGAATTCACTTTGACAATGATTTCTTCACCTGTTGAATATGTATGCATGTAGCTTCCAGGAAGATAAAACCCATTACAGGCATGAGAAACAAGAATGACATAAAGAAAAACAGCCCAATATTTCCTCGTTGAAATCAACGGGGAAGCCATTGCTCAACAAAAACACCGATCGCCTGAAAACTAGTTCAATCTAACCACAATCTCTGTAGATTACTCCAGGAACTCTGCAATAAGGATCAGTGTTAGTGATCTTCCATATGATTGATCATGAAACAACTACATATCCACATTGATCACAGCTTAACAGAAACTCACACGTATTATCATACATATTGAATTTGGCAGTAAGTTAAACACTCATTATGCAACTAATCACACATAAGATCTAGATGCTAGAGAAGCAGAAGAAAATGAAATCCAGAAGTAACTCAAATCAAGCTAACCCAAATCCAACTAATACTAGTAGTAGGACACCCACCAAATGGACATACTAGGTAGATCCACCTACAGCAAGTGAAAGTGCACAAATTCTCAGTCATTTATGTATAAACAACAATTACACCTCGACGCAAGTATATTTTTCTGCACTCATTATCACAAAGAAATAGTTAGTGCAAAAATAATACCACACCTACTAAATTAAAATCCTAAATCCACCTCTACATATTGGATAAACTTTTCTGACTATTAATAGAGCAAGAAACAAATTCATATCGCATAGATCGTATTACTGAACAGCTTAACAGCAACTTAAACATACTACTATACATATTGAATTTCATGATTTAAAACGAATAAACAAACAAACATTCATTAAAATCTAACTACAGAAATGAAATAACTCAACTAACAAGAAGGCAAATCTAATGCTAGCATGAGCAGATCCACCTTAGTGCAGCGGATACACGCACACACATAGAGCTGTCTTCACTCGAATTATATATACATGATTATAATTAAGAAATACGTATATAATTATGCTATATCCTAACTCATTTTAACAACAACAAAAAGAAGGAATAGTGAGTAGAGTCGCCTACAAAGCTACTAACTTAAAATCCTAGATCCGTTTCTGCAGTATACTAAATAAAGTTTTCCTGCTATAAATAGAAAAGCGAACAAGGCGTAACTGAAGAGCATTAATTGAAATAGATCTATAAATAGAACAAGAAAGCAATAATAATCAATTAAATGGTTACCGGCGGAGTGAGTGAGCGATCTGGAAAGTGAGAAATGACGGTGAAATCGAAGGGGATTTGCAATTTGGCTGGGGGGGTCTGAAGAAAAGGGGGAAAAAGCAAAAGAGTCGTCAAGTGTAATCCAGAGGGCACTGGAGTTTGCAATAAAAACCGTTTGCGCGTGTATATATGTGGACCTGTTATCGCGTGAGTTTCAATCAGGTTTTGAGATCTTGTTGCCTTGATAATTCAATAGATCTACCGCTTCTGTACATTGGGGACAAAAGGGGAAATTTATTTCTAACTCTCTACCGTGATTTGGGAACTGTAATGGGCTTTTTGTACTAAAGCCCACGGCCTCTTCTATGGCCTCTACCTTGGGACTTTTGCATCCGTATCCACTTTTTGTGCCACGTTTTAACTTATATCCTTTTTGTAAAAAAAATTGAATTCGTACCCGCTTTTGCGCATAACTTCAGCATGCGGGGCTGAAGTAGCAAAGGCAATCACGTAAAACTTCAGCATTCTAGTAGACAGGCCTGAAGTAGCTTGCGAGCTGAAATTCTAGAGCTGAAGTTCCCCATTTACAAAGACAAAAACTTCAGTATACGGGGCTGAAGTTCCCCCAGTTACACTGGAGAACTTCAGATCTAGAGCTGAAGTTTTGACTTTTGTAAATGGGGAACTTCAGCATACGGGGCTGAAGTTTCCAAGTTATAAAGACAACAACTTCAGCATAAGGGGCTGAAGTTCCCCAGTTTACAAAGACAAAACTTCAGCATAAGGGGCTGAAGTTCCCCAGAGCTGAAGTTTTGTCTTCGTAACTGGGGAACTTCAGCCCCGTATGCTGAAGTTGTTGTCTTTATTACTTGGGAACTTTGTAACTGGGAAACTTCAATGTCTTTGTAATTGGGGAACTTCAGTCCTGTATGCTGAAGTTTTGTCTCTATAACTGGCGAACTTCAGCTTAACTGGTAAACTTCAGCTCAGCGAGCGATGGGGGAGCTGAAGTTATTTAAAAAGTGGGTACAAGTTAAATGTTTTTAAAAAAACGGGTATAGCTTAAATGGAAGCGACCAAATAGGGTACCACGCGCAATTTTTACCTCTACCTTCAGCTCTTCAATTCTTATGCTTCGTCCTTTGGTTTGGTTCACTTAATACCGTTTGGACATAAGAATTGTGAAATTCCGAGGAAAGTGAAAAAAGAATCAATTGCAAATGGTATTTAACAATTAGACTTGTGCATGGATATGTATATAATTTGAAGTTGTTTTTGAATTTTTGTGAGTGATTTGAAGTAAAAAAATTTGAAAATTTATTTTTTGGATTTTTTCAAATTTTTGAAAAAATTCAAAATTCAACTTCAAGTGAAATTTGAAATTTTCAATGCCCAAACACTTATTCCTACAAAGAGTAAAAAAAAATCCGAAAAAAGTAACAAAAAAAGATTTAGGTCAAATGGGCCCTTATTTATGCGATGATAAATAACAAATTGAATGTTCTGTGATTAATAATAATAATAAAAGAATCACAAATTACTTATTTAAAAAAATAATTTAGTATTTAAATAGTTTAATTTTTGCATTGTTACGCATGTATTCTATTCCGCATTTTATCTCATATGAAATAATATATATAAATTATCGGATAACTTAACAGGAGTATTATTTGATATCGCCAATCAAATATTGTGTTTGTTATGCAGCGATTATCTTTTTCTTTTCTTATGTACCAACGAAATACTATATTATCATTTGTAGGATTTTATGTTGGGTTTATCCGCTCCAAAACTACAACCAAACGATATGGAACTTTGGAGAAAACAAAAGACAGTAAAACAACTAATGAAAAGAGGTGAATAACATGAAAGGAAAGTGCAAAATCAGCTAGAGCTAACGGGGAAAAGAACTACTAACACTGGAATATTTAGCGAGGTGACCTTTTTTCAAACTTGAAATTAGCCAAGTGACTGTCACGATCCAAATTCCAACTCAGATCGTGATGATGCCCAACATCGAAGTCGGGCAAGCCAACATCAGTCTACTAGCGAGATTACGTTACTTATTTAAATATTTAAGTGCTTGACAAATTTTAGATTTAGAATCATTTAAAGAAAACAGTCAAGTGATGCAACTTGATTAAATGAAGTCAAAAGATCGTTTGCCAACATATATAGTGTAGCCAAAGATATTAGAAAAACAAACTACGCGTGCCAAGACCTAGTGTCACAAGTCCACATGCGACTAGTAGAATATACAAAGTAGACAAAACAAATATACAATTGTCTGAAAGGGGTAGACAAAAATATTCAAAAATAAAAGAAACTCCATAGTGCTGTTGAGGAACACGGGGAAGAGCAGCTCACCGTGTAATCTAGTCCAGTAAGTACTTTCACGATCGCGCTCCGGTATGATAACCAGATGCACCAACCCCAGAACCTGTACAATTAAGTACAGAATTGTAGCATGAGTACATATAAACAAATATGTGCCCAGTGAGTATCCCGTCTAAACTCGAAGAAGTAGTGACGAGAGGTAGACGTATTACTCACTAGGGTCATTAGCAATAATATAATTAAACAGGTTTACTCAGGATTAGCAATTATGGAAATCAAGTAGACATGGAATATCAAGTATATGAACTACCATCTACTGCAAGTGACAAATAACAACATTAATACAAGTCCAAGGCCCCCTACCACATAGAACAATTCATTTGACAATATTAATAAGACTCTCAGTAAAATATATAGCATATAGTATGCCGAGGCGTACGGCCGAAGCGACGCGAAAACTTAAATGTGCACTGCCGAAGGGTCGAACGGCTTGAACCATAGATGCATCTATTACCCCGCTCG
>ML312204.1:0-14010 GCA_005239505.1 Nicotiana paniculata | reverse complement strand
GAAAAAATCTTATATTCTAAGAATGTGAATATTTTTGTTGTTTTTAATTTTCTTAAATAGAATCTATTAAGAGTAAGATAAAAATTTAACATATTAAGATTAGATATAACCTTAATATTTATAGCAAAAAATAGTATAGAATTTGGGTGTGGTCAAAAAATAGTTGTTCACAGCCGGCATGATGTTGCATCTGCAGTCCCAACTAGTGGAACAAATGGAGGCCAATAGCCTGCACAACATGTAAAATATAAATTACGGAACACTAGATTACAATTATAAGTAAGAATACCAAATAACATACCAGTGCCTCGTGCCTCCCGGCATGTGGAACGTACCGACCGTCAGCGCGATAAATGGGATTCCCGACGAAAATTCGGGTAACGCCGCGGTACCAGCCTATATAATCATGCTCAGTATCCGTCCGGCATAGTGAAGGGGGCGGAATCAGGTCAAGTCGCCGGTCCCAAGTATCGATCTGCACCTCTAGCCATGCCACATATGCCTGGTCCACCCTGGAACGATCATCCCGCTGGAAATGTCTGGTCTACCAGGTGGGCAGTGGCGGTATAAGCTGCGGACGGCCAAACTGGCAAAGTACCCACTTGGTGGCATGATGCTCCACAATATCAAGGCACATCAACGGGACGGAAGAGCTCTAAATAAGTCGGTCGACCGAGCTATAATTGGGCAAGCCAGCTATCAACACGTCGATGTATGGCCTCCAAATGAACTATTAAGTAACAACAGAAAACGTGAGTATACACAACATATATGAAGACAGGCCAAGTAAACTTAGGTATCCATTTACCTGTGCGCCCTCCAACAAATCTTGCACAGGGAGAGATTATGTCGAGCCTCGTACTCTCGTCCATATCCCCGTCGGAGAACCCACTTCCTATCTAGAGGAAGAAACAGAGGTGGTACACCCGGATCTAATGGTGGTAGAGGTGGTTGCAACTGTAGGAACCACTCCCATGCCCAAACCTAACATACAAAGTGGACGTAAAATTTAAGATATATTCTTACTGGGTATGTTATAATGAATAGAGTATTTGAATATGTTTTCACCTATAGCAGCGGCAAAAATACAGCAACGTCACGCTGGGTGCCCATGCTCGCCCGGCATATCCGCCTGTACAAGCAGGCGAGAACAGCAACACCCCAGTTGTACTAGGGTAAATCATCTAGCCGCTCAAGATGATGAATAAATCTCAAGCTGACTAGGTTCCACGAAGTGTTCGGGAACAAGACCCCTCCAAACATAAGGAGTAGCAGCAACCTCATGTACTGGTGAATATGCAGCTCTGGTGTATTGCTTGTGATGTCAGGGTGCAGTACCTCCAAATGGTCTCGGATAGTCGTCAACTGCAGACGACTGACCCCGGCCAGTCAGTCTCCTCCTGTGGCCAAAAACAAGTGAGTTGCTGCAGCATATCCAGGTATTGCCCATCTGTCAGCTCTCTCATGGCCTGCGGCAGAGCAACGAGGTGTCCATCAACGGGCAACCCATATATAACCTCCACGTTCTGCAGTGTGATGGTGGCCTCGCCAATAGAAAAGTGGAATGCGTGTGTCTCCGGTCGCCACCGCTCTATCAGGGCCGTGATCAAAGACCAATCGAGCTGCAGCCACCCGATCTCCAAAATCCTATAGAACCCCGTATCCTGCAGGCGTCTGACTACACGGGGATAGAGAACGCGACCCTTCAGAAAGTCCCACATGTCGTCCACTCTCCTGGTGCAGAGAGTCTGGGCCAGTAACTCTCCCTCCCATATGTAAGAGGACCTATGATCGCCCTGTAACGACAGTAGCTCATCGCTGGAAGGTTTGGTATGCATAGGCGGAACCTCCATGTCGTCTACGGTAAATTAAACAACATTAATTACATGTTAGTTTTATTATTTTATATGTATGTTTGTTACTCACTTATGTTTTACTATAATAAAATTAAATAATTAATTTTTATATTATACAAGATTTAATTATTAAATATTCACATATGGGTTCCAGGTTCGATATTTGAGGCCCAGTAGCACCAAGATATCCTGAATTTTTGTATGTGTTAATTTTATTATTTTACATATTAGTTTTATTATTTTATATGTTTTTTTGTTACTCACTTATTTTTTACTATAGTAAAATTAAATAATTATTTTTTTATAATTATACATGATTTAATTATTAAGTATTCACATATGGGTTCCAGGCTCGATATTTGAGGCTCAGTAGCACCAATATATCCTGAATTCTTGTATGTGTTAGTTTTATTAATTTATATGTTAGTTTTATTATATTACATGTTTAGTTTTATTATATTACATGTTTTATTTTATATGTTTGTTTGTTACTCACTTATTTTTTACTATAATAAATTAAATAATTAATTTTTATAATTATACAAGCTTTAATTATTAAATATTCACATATGGGTTCCGGGTTCTATATTTGAGGCCTAGTAGTACCAAGATATCCGAAAAATATTGTTGTTTTCTCATGTTATTTTCTTACGATCGTTGACTAGAATTGGACAGAGTTTGTATTTGATCTATCAACTATCTTGACGTATTTTTTGGTATAAGAGATATTTAAATGATTAATTTCAATAACTACAGGGATACTACGCTAAAAGGCACTACATTTTACTACGCTAAAACTTAAAAGGACACTGTATTAGTAGTTTTTAATCAAATAAATAATCTAAACCAGATAAAAATAACAAATACATTTAATCACAAAACATTCACGAAAATACATATACAACAGTAAAAAGTAACTTATTAATATTTTTTTATCAAATAATAATGATTTCTCTATTTTTACATATTTTTTTGGCACACTAATATCTTAGTCCGGATAAAAATAACATACCAGTTAAATCGCAAAAAAAAAAAACATAAAACAACATAGAACATATTTAAAACAACTAATATGCACTTTTTAGACGAGTTTCGACAAAAACTAAATCGGATTACCTTGATTTAAGTTTTTTGAAAAGTTGAAGATTTGAAGATTTGAATCCGAAACGAGCAACCCACAACGAGAGAAGGCCTTAGCTAGGATGTGGGATCAAGAATCTTTACTTTTTGTGGGACGGGTGAGATCCACGAGTTTTTTTGGTCATTAATAGGGGGACCGCAGGAGGGGGGGGGATTTTCTGTCTGTAACGTGAGGGAAAAGGAAGGGACGAGCTATTTGAAGGGGTATAACATCGTTTATTAAGGCGTTATACATATAGCGCCTTAATAAACGACGCTATACCTGACTGTCTAATCAACTTCATATATAACGCCCTTTTAAAAAACGCTATACCTATATATATTTTGATCACAATATTTTTTTTCTATTCATTTCGGTCTCGAGTCCAATAGACCACATTTAGGTTCTGGAGGGGAGTAAAAACTTTTAACTGAATCAGTACCTATTCCCCTTTGGTCACACTGCAATAGCAGAGAGCTTATCATTTCCAACTAACTTTGCATTCTATATTTGATGATAAGATTGTTCTAAAATTAGTTTATATATAACAAATTCCCTATATAAAGGGCTAAAAATCATATACTTCAATAAATTAAAAGTTAAATAGATCTAATCACATATCACAAGGACCAAAATTAATTCTTACCAATAATTGAAGGATTAAAAGGGCTACTATCGCTAATTACATATAATAGATTTCATCAATTTCATGCTAGTGAAACATGTTACATAAAACTAAAGGAAAGATAAATATTTCTCAGTAAGGCATGGCGAATTTATCAACAAACGCTACAGATTCATGAGCAGCAAAGCATCAATGTGTATTTATAAAGACAAAGGGCAGATCTCAGATGGTTAGAGTACTCAAGCTAGTCTATGCAGATTACATTCATGCACAGTGGATTGAGAGAAACCTTCGGATCTTCGAAACATGCGGATTTAGGGGGGGCTTCTAGGGCAAACTCCCTCCGTCCAAAAATTATATGATATATATAAGGTAAAATTTGTTATTTACCTCTATGTATAATGTATTGAATCTCTCTACCACGACCCAAAAACATAACTTAGTGGTCAAGTATAAGACTGTGCATAATTTGGTATATACCGAATTACCATACTGAAACCGAAATTTTTGGTATTTGGTTTAAATTTTAAAAATATTTGGTATTAGGTATGGTATTTGGTATTTAAAAATAAAATACCGAAATACCGAATACCGTACCAAAATACATACTAAATTACATAATANTATATATATATATATATATATATATATATATATATATATATATATATATATATATATATATATATATATATATATATATATATATATATATAGCATAAATATAAAAGTTATAAAATTTGATTTCCTTATATTCTTAGTTTTTTCTTTTTTTAATATTTTCCACCTTTTATTTTCAGTATACTTAAACGTTATTAGTCAGGAAAACATCGAGTGGACAAATGTTATAGAGCAAACTGCAAAGGCAGTAGATTACTATGTCCCATTGGACTTACCTCCAGCTTGAATTCAACTATGAACCAAAAATGATTTTCTTAGACCTTTGCTTAGTTAATAAAAATATGATAGTGTCAAATTGTTTCATTTATGATAGCTACATAGGTGTTGAGGCAGAGGGAAGGGTATGTCCAAAGCCTTCATATGTTGCTGATTTATGTTGCTAATAAGATAGAATTCCGGACAGCAGAGTACTCTGCTTTGCTTCTATGTTCTGGACAGCTAAACTTCCAAATGGATAATGTGAACCTTCATTGAGTCAGCTCTTCCATACACTTGGTTATAATTTAATTTTGTTGTTGTTCAAAAAGTTGTTGTAGAGCCGAACAAACCGAAGTTACCGTACTGAATAAACTGAAACCGAAAGGCGAAAAACCGAACCATACCGAATGTAATTAGGTACGGTATTGGTATAGCATTTTAGAAAATCGAATACCGAAAATGCCGTACCGAATTATCTAAATACCGTACCATATCGACCGATGAACACCCCTAATCAAGTAAGTCCAAAACCTTTGCAAGGTCATTGATTCAATTCCCACTAGTTACAATCTTTTAAAACTTTTTTCATTTTTAAATTTCCTTAGTGGAAATATGCCTCCGCCATTGACTAGAAGAGTGGCCTATATATGCAACTTCAGAGCTATAGGCTATTAAAAAATGAAATATTTGATTTGCTCTTTCACCTAATCCTAATGAATGAGTATAAGCACGTTATACATCTCATATTAGACCTATGTAAATATTAGTCGCTAGCATTAAGAGAGTAGGATGTGTATAGGGAGGCAAGGATTTAGGAAGTTAAGTTTTTTTTGTGAACCTGTTCTTTTATCTTGCAAAGCTGATTGTGATGATCTGCTCAGTTTTGTAAATTCTTACATTGGTGGTTAATACAAAATGTTTAATTACCACAAAAAAAAGAATTTATCAACATTATAGTCATTGAAATTAGAGTTCATACTTCATGTTGAATGATCTTTTTCTTTTTTTCGGATCATATAATATAAAGAGGAATTTTCAAAAATCACTATGGTTTAGTGGCTATTAATTTACTATAGCTACCATATACATAATTACTTCCTATAGCTACTATTCAGTAGTTACGACAGTGTATTCGTTGTATTCGCCTTCTATATTCATGAATACAACAACAAAAAACGCCTAAAAATCAGGGTAGTTCAGTTGTACGTGCATGTATTCGCGCCATATATTCATGAATGCAGCAGCAAAAAGCGCCTAGAGCAGTCCAACTGTACGCGCGTGTATTCACATGTATTCGCGTTGTTGTATTCATAAATACAACAGTAAAAAACGCTTAAAATCAGGCAGTCCAGCTGTATGGGCATGTATTCATATGTATTCGCGCCATGTATTCATGAATACAGTAACGTCAATCACCTTAAAAATAGGTATGTCCAGTTTTCTAAGAGAGAGGAAAAACATAAATAACGTATTTCATGCCTCAATGGTAGTATATACTATAAATACTTATTTTGCTACCAATATAAAAAGTAGCTATAAAAAATAATAATAATTTATAATAAATAGGGTGAATATCTTTTGGTATAGGAAGTAAAATTTTCTAAGATAAACATATAATAATAGTAATTGGGAGATCAATGCCCAATAGGAAAAATTAGAATACATTACCAGATTACAATTTTGGACCGTTGCTTCACAAACGCTCCAGTATTACAAACGACAATATAACTTGGGCCCAACCACCCCGCTTTTGCTTTTCCTGAAACTGGAGCGGGATATGATTAAACTGCTACTGTAGTATAAAATCAGCTTCTTTCGCTAATCATAACAAAGTGCAAAATATCACCAATTAGCAGCTACACATTCTTCGTCTTTGAAAGATTATTAATTTTGAGGAACCTGAGTATTCAGGTTTTATGAGCCTTGATAGGAAAATACGGAAGTCGAGGATTAAAGTAGTAGAGTGGGTAATCTAGAATATTCATAACAGTAGTATTGACGTACGGTCTCGCTTTCTGTTGGTAGTAGATTTTTATGATTAACCGTTGTTTTCTTTGATTGTTGATCACCTTACAATCTTGTTGTTTTTATGACTTTTTGGTACTGTCCCTTTTTGTCTATATTTTCATTATTGTGGTGCTTATGCTTTCCTGAGCCGAGAGTTTATTGAAAACAACCTCTCTATCCTCACAAGGTAGGGGTAAATCCTGCATACACACTACACTCCTCAGACCCCACGGTGTGGGATAATACTGGGTATGTTGTTGTTGTTGTTGTTGAGTATTCAGGTTTTGACTTGTATTTCTAAATCTGTTGCTGCTGCACTTTATATCCATATTTGATGCTATATAGCTATTATCTAGCTAAAATTTTGCTTATATATATCTTTTTTGTTTAGTTATATTAAGTCAGATTGTTTAAAACAAAATGGGAGTGGCAAGGGATAAGCTATCATCATATTGGTGGTGGTTTAACAGTGACAAAAATACCACCCAAAACAGGTCGCCGTGGCTTCAATCAACTCTAGCCGGTGAGAAACTATACTCCCATCTTATGTTGTCTATCTTTTAATTGACATGTTTTGCATGCTTCTTTTTGATAAATTCGATCCTCGTTAAAATGCTAGTGAACACTAAATAGGCTAGGGAAAATTGAATCTTTTTTGTTTCTATTTCAACTAAGAAGAGAAAAGTATTGATTTTGATCAATAAAGAGCCATCTTTGTGGTCCAATTGCTGGTGCGAAACTTTGCTATTCTGGTTAATTCGTCAAACTTTTATAATCTTGCTTTAATCTGTGATTAAGAATTGATCGCCTAATTATAAGGTGGACCTATTTACAGTCCCTTTTGGCTAAAGAGCCAATACTTTAAGAATAACTGATGCTTGTTAGTAATGTGACAAGAAGTCAACTAGTTTTACGCTCGTTGACCGCCTGCCGCAACCCCCCTCCTTTATCCGTGTTTAGGACCAGCAATGTGAGCGAGCGGAGTTGTTGTTGCTGTTGTATTCATCCGCAACATTTAAGATCGCTCGTGCCTTAGTATTATGCCAAAACTTTCTTTTGCATTAAACAAAGGGCAGCCCGGTGCACTAAGCTCCCGCTGTGCGAGGGTCCGGGGAAGGGCTAGGCTATACTTCTTTTGCAGTAACCGAAGTATATTAAAATACCAAGGACTAGCAAAGTTTCTCTACTAGCTTCATGTTGCCTATAATTGTATATTGTTGCAGAACTAGATGAGAAGACAGAGGCAATGCTCAGGACAATTGAGGAAGATGCAGATACCTTCGCCCAAAGAGCGGAATTGTATTACAAGAAGCGGCCACAGCTCATTAATATGATTGAGGAAATTTATCGTGCCCATCGATTGTTAGCTGAGGGATATGATCAAATCAGGTCAGCATCCAGGCCGTGCATTTTGGCATCATTGAATTCTCCATTGCCTTTCACAAAATACTCAGAGGAGAAATTGATCAACTCTATGGAGAAAGCCTATGACAGCTATTCAGAATCCTTTGACCCTGAGTCGGAGTCTTCTGATATGTCAGAGATAGAGGATCCTGAAAACGATGAAGTAGAACTCCAAATCCCAGTACAGAAGGCAAAAGTGGAAGTATCAAGTGGCCTTAGCCGTAAAACTGATGAAGTACCGAATCTGAGGGAAGAAATTGAGATACTGAAGGAAGAGAGTAGAGTTCAACAAGAGCTTCTAGTGCAGAAGGATGAAGAGAAAAGAGAGTCAATCAGACAGCTTTGTATAGCTTTGGATTTTCTGAGGGAGGAAAACAATAGGCTGAGGATGAGTGTAGCTACGACCTCTCCGAAAAAGGAAAACTCCATTGAGCTCAAAGCATCAAAGAAGGGGTTCTGGAAAAGGCTCTTTAGCTGAACTCCCAATTCAGAGGCTGCAATTGTTACTAAGAGCAACAGATCAAGTACTAGTAATTTAGCTAGTATATGTAGAAAGACATACACATACTCAAAGATTATACTTCATTTGTGTAGTATTATACCTCAGAAATTATTGTTGATATTCTTTTATAGTATAGCAAAATTGTCATGTATAATAGTGTATGTCAGTTTCATTTTAATATTCTACTGTTGGTCACAATCAACTGTGTCCATAAACCCTCAATCAGGTAATGGGAAAGCATAAATCTTTTTTAGACAAAGTAGAGAGTCATGTTGTATTCCCTTCTTATTTGATCCAAGAATCGCAATACATAACTTAGTAATGAAAATGTCATACGCCAAATTATGAAATCTAATGCTGCACCAAATGATTATGTACTCTGGAAAAAGCAAATTAGCATGAATATAGTGTAGTACATGTGGACAGAAGAGGGGAGAAATTTAATAAACCAATAAACTATACCAGAATGCAGCAGCCATTAGGACATTTACACAGCAAAGACCAGAATTGTAATAAAAAATAATGGTAGAGGAACTGCCGAGTAAACTGGCAATGACTCAGAAGGCTGAAATGGCATGAGAGATTCAGGAACAAGCATAGCATCTGGATTTGGTGGGCTGAGACTTGAAGGTATTGTGGGTAGTGAAGAATCACTAGGAGCAAGTTCTGAGCCACGGGGCGAAGGAAAAAGAGGAGTTACATCTGGAGAAAGTGCAGGAAATGGAGGTGAAGATAATGGTGGATTTGGCAGTAATGCAGGTGCAGCTGAAATAGTTGAAGCTGACACCTTTCTTGGAGAAGTTCTATGGCATACCAAGAAAATCATGAGTATAATCAAGAATGGCTTTTTGGAAGTGAAAGGCATTAATGATGATGAAATGAATGGACACCCTTTTGCGTATTCTTGGCACAGAAATAGTAAAGGTATTATCTTTGGTGGAAAGAATGAAAGAAAGAATGACAGAGTTGGTATTATGATTGAAGGATTATCAAGAAGAATGTAGTTAGGGAATGGTCTAAGAAGACAGCTTGGAATGTATTGGCAATAGGACAAGATTGGTGAATGGTTATTGTTTGCAAGCTGCACGAGGAGACAAATTTGTAACTGCCCCAGTTCAAGATAACGAGAACTTACTACATATACATTAACACTTACAATCCACTAGATGAGCCAAGTGGTGAATATTTTTAATTCTGGTGCCATTCAACTTCAAGACCTGCCAATAAATTAAAAATTAAGACTTCATTGAAGAAGCATACAGCAACAACGACTGTGTCTCCAAAGCTAGTTGGGGTCAGCATATGAATCCACTTCATTGAAGAAGCATACGTGACTAATTTGAAATTTGATGTTCACACCAATTACAATTTAACTGGTAGGATTGTAACATAAAAGTAGATAAGTAACTTGCCTGCTCATTGCTCATACCCGATATTTACTTCATTCGCCAAGACCTACAAGCAAAATAAACCATTGAAATATAGAATTATTTTACGTAAATTAAACCTCTCAGCATCATCTAGAGATGACAAAATGGGTAAGCAAGTGATAAAGTAGACTGGAACACCAACACCAAGGGTGATAAAATGGCAGGCTAAAACCTTAAATCATCACCCTTAAATCATCTGTTCCCCCACCATGGCCCAGGGATGGGTATGTCCTACTTTCATGTCCAGTAATGAACAAGAGAAAGGATATACTAGTTACTAGCTATATCCGCAGATCAATTTACAAAGGCCAAAACTTACTCCATACATACCTGGGATAGTACAACAATCTGCTGCCCTTCCAACTTTGCCAAAGAGTATCGAGCCTTGGTCAATAGTTTCAGCTAATAAAATTAAAACAAGACAATCAAGACAACAAAGTATTTCTAATCATTGACTTAGATTAGTGGTTCGGATAGTGGTGTAAACACCAAGCCTGCAACTATTAGGTATGAAGGCTGACCACCTTCTATATGATAAGGAACCTTCAGATGAGAAAAAACATATCTAAATAAATTAAACTTAGATTCAAGTGATGGGTCACCAAAAAGACTGAGGGTCAGCTAACATTTCTTTTATACCAAATGCACACGCGGCTTCAGAACTGCTTGAACCTTCATGAATTCTCCCGCTCTTATAATACCAACCTCAACTGAATCTGAAAAGGAAACAACAGTTTTCTAAGAAATACAGTAGCAAGTGCATACTTAATAAATCAACATGCAGGACCAACATTGATATGGAAGATTGGGAAATTCTGGAGTTTGATATCAAAGATTCAGTGAAATATTAGCATTACGCTGATATCCATTTCAAGGTCATCAAGGAAATAGAAATGGATCCACCAGGAGAAAAAACAAAAAAAAAAACGACTATTCAACCCTCACAGTATAAAAAAATGATAAGCATTCCCTGCTAGCTTTGGCAGATTTAATTTAAGGACAGAAACTTATGTGGAAAAGACAAAGGGGGAAGTGGTGTCCTGAAAATTGGTAATCATTACATGAACTAACCAGTCTCAGAGGTTGCAATTCAAACTGAACATTAGGTGCATAATGTTTGTCAAACGTAATATGTAATAAATAAATAAAAAAGATGTTTGTCAAACATCTAATGTCTTTAAATGCAAATTTAACTTAACTGAACTTTACTTTTGACTAATGAGATACCGAAAAGCTATTTTCACTTGATCGAAACGGCACTGTTCCTTCAGACCCAACACGAACACCATCAAAGCTAACAATGACGTCGCCCTGAAAAATGTACCAAGTATCATTTGACTTAGTGGTATTACTGTTGCTCCCAAACGCACACGCAAGTATATTAGTGATAAGTTGAGTGTCGAACTCACATAGACTTGTATTAAACTATTCACTAAACCACTGAATTTGTTATTCAATCCAGTCAAAATCAATGTCGAAGAGTATGATTATATTAAACTAAAATTATAAGTAATAACTAAATTATCAAGTAACGAGTTGATTGTTGTGTATTCAATGAAAGACAAATATTTTAGGGTTGTGACCGATTCACCATTCGTATTGTGTTCTAATTAACTCTCCTTTTCATATAATTCACTCATGGTTGCTAATTAATCGATAATTGCTCTCATAGCCTTCNCTTCTCCCGAAGTACTACTCGCCTATTCTCAATAGATTAACGCCTATATTCCTATGAAATTAATCTATCAGAACACATTAAGATTACGATATTTAATTAAGCACGGTGACTAGGTATATTCTTACCCTAACCACAAATTTGCTCCCCTGAAGGGTTAAGATGCGCTCTCTTCAACTCTTCTCTAATCTATACACGGTTTTCCCAAGCATAGCATAGATAGTATATAGAACCTAACTGCTGGCCAGACAGTTAAGCAATTAAACACAGAATTGAAGAAACAACCATATATTGAGTGAACTATAATCAAGGTTAAGCTAATGTCAAACAACAATATTCATGGCTAAAACATAACCCCAGAACAATGGGTGTTTAGCCACTCATGCTAAAATCAAACAATTGCATAAGTGTTGAATTAATTATAAATACTAGAAAAAGATGAAGAAAACTGAGAATCCTTCGCTCCCTAGAAATTCCGTGTGTATTCTTCCTCCAAAGTGGCGTGAATATCCTCAAAAATAAGCTTAGACTTGCTTTTATAAGTGTTGGGTAGGTCTAGGGCCGAAATAACGGTGTCCCGGGCAAAATAGGAAAAACTCCTGTCACCAGCGCCCTGGGTAGCGCCGGGCGCCCACCAGGGCGCTGCCCCATAAAATGTTTCTGCCTCCAGTGCCACAGGTGGCGCCCAGCTCTGCCTGTGGCGCCCAAAATTGCTTTTTTTCCGGTTTCGTCTGTTTTGGCTCTAATTTCGCGCGTTTCGCCCCCAATTGATCCCGAATCATTCTTACACATAAAAACACTTCAAATTAATATAAATCATCACATTTAACATCTAAAACTCACGAAACAAAAGTAAAATATGAGGCGATATACATAGAAATATATACGCTTTAAGCTAAACATCAACACCCCACACTTAGACTCTTGCTCGTCCTCGAGCAATGGGACAATCTACTATCCTTCAACACGTACAAAGTTCATTATCAAAGAGTATTTTACTTTTCAACTACACACCTTACCCCTTGACTATGATCGATATCGGCAATCAAGTATGAACATACAAAATTTCACATTCTTCCCCTTCTTTAAACATGCCCAAGTATAACAATTTAATCAATCATACCAACAAGCTAATTGCAACCACCAAACCTCAAGATTCGACTTGTAACCACTAAGCCCTCTCAATTCACGAGTGAATATAACTAGTCTCCGCATTCAAATATGTTTTTTGAATATAATTTAAGGACATCACACAATTGACCACAATTTCACTCACTCTCACAAAGAATTCATATCATCCCGTGGTCGTACCATAAGCCTGCCCTTAGTGTAGATCTCCACTAATTTAAGTTAGCAAAATCTAGAATCAATTAGGACTTTTAAGGTTTTAATGCAGGCTAAGGGACGGGTAGGATATGTTTAGGAATAGTGGCTACCCTCCTAAGCACTTTAATACACTACCTTCACAAATCAACACATATTCTTCTCAACCAATTCCCTTGCCACAACTCATATTTAACATAGCCCTTTTTCAATTAAGCACTTCTATATTTTCACTAGCACAAATTAATAAAAATTTGAGGTGTGTATCTTTTTATACATACTTTTACTATCATTTTTTTCTCTTTTTTTTTCTTTCCTACACACACTCCATACATGAAGATTCAATGGCTAGTGGCTTTTAAATATAATTTTAGTGCACCAACGGGCCCTTCCATGGCTCCACTCAAAATCTACTCCCCAATATCTCACCTTACTTCTTTTAGCGACTAAGTGCCTTAGGAGGAAAAGGTGCAAAAATCTCAATTTAAGAACAAAATAGGAGTACGGCTTGAAATGTGGGCACCAAAGAAAAGGTCAAAAAGCTCAAAGGGGTTAACAACGAAAATTTTTATTTTTTATGTGACAAGCACATCCATGATCAAGCAAGAAAATGCCTACGTTATCTCCTAGACTAGCATAACCTACAATTTCGCTTCGATTAACACACGGGACAAGTTCTAGACTACACAGGATAGCATAGAAAATCACTAAACCTCACTCACACATTGCACATGACTCAATCACAACGGTTTTGTTCAACTCTCAAGTCAAGAAAGCACACATAATTGAGAGAATTAAGTAATATTACACTATGTAGCACACATGTCAAGCAACTGAGCTAAGACGTCACAATATAGACTATTTAATTTTTCTTAGGCATCACAAGTCAAACCAAATACAAGGGAAAGTTGAATGTATTTCATAATCTAATATGCCAACACCAAATATGTCAAAGGGTATTTCTAGTTACTCAGTTTCTTCCTAATTACTCTAAAAAATAATTTTAAGTGACCGGTTCAAGTTACACCTTTGGAAAAGAACCAGTGCCCAAAGAAAAACCAAGAGATACTACCTAACTATCCAAAAAAAATAAAAAAATCTTTTTGGCGTTTTGTTTTTTTAATCAGACTTTATCCCTCAAGAAAATTGTCCAACAGATCCATCGTTAGGAAAAGTCCGAGATTTTTCT
>ML312203.1:0-72057 GCA_005239505.1 Nicotiana paniculata | reverse complement strand
TGTACCATTCCGTACCGATATTCATTGATTATACTGTGAGGAAAGAGAGTAAAAGCATGAAGGATGATGTCGTGTCATGATTGAAATTGATTACATTATACATTGCATAGTGAGGACGAGAGTAAAAGCACGAAGGGTGATGTCGTGCCATGATTTACATTGATTACATTATACATTGCATAGTGAGGACGAGAGTAAAAGCACGAAGGGTGATGCCGTGCAAGTTTGTGCTTTCTGGTCCTTATTGATATTTTGGATTTGTTGTTCTTTTCCTTATTTGAGAATTCTTATATGAAACGGTTATCTCCCTATAGTATGTTCCCCTTCCTTTATTAATTGTTTTCTCCCTATATTTCTTATCCGTTGTATATATGTATATATTTATTTGAACTGCACAGGTTTATTTGGTAGTCTGGTTCTAGCCTCGTCACTACTTCATCGAGGTTAGGCTAGGAACTTCCCAGTACATGGGGTCGGTTGTACTGATGCTACACCTGCACTTCTTTATGTTGTGCAGATTACGCAGCCGGACCCGGAGGACATCATTAGTGAGAGTGTCTTCCATCTTATCCTAGAGGCTTCAAGGTATACCCGCTGGCGTTCGTGGGCCTTGGCGTCTCTTCCATCCCTATGTCTTCACTTCTGTCTTATTTTTCCTCTAGTTTCAGAGACAGACATGTATTTCCTTTCAGACTTGTATTTAGCACTCTTATAGACAGTTCGTGAATTTGTGACTCCGGGTTTGGGAAATTATGTGTCGTTGTATTATGTTGTCATTACTTAGCTTGAAACTGTATTTATTTTTGTTGTTTACATGTGAACCGTATTAGTTTATTTTGTTAAATTAATGTTATTATGCTAGTTTACCTATACACGTTGGCTTTTTTAGCGGGTTCAACGTTAGACGCCATCACGGCCCGACGGTGGGATTTCGGGGCATGACAATAAACCTCTTCTCATTTTTCTATCACAAGGAACATAAACCCCAGTGAAGGTGCATTGGAAACCAATATTTTCTTCTTCCATGAAAGTAGTGACAGAATGTTGACCCACGTATTTGTCCCTACAAATCCATATTCTTTTGTCCCAATACACTACAATTCCCCTGCTATTGCCTTGGGCCTGTCTATAAACCAAATAGGCCCTCTGCTTGTGAGTACCTACCAAAATCCTCCCCTATTTGATATATCATTGCTGAATTAGGGACCAACTTCTCAAGACATGCATAGTATCCAATCCAACCTCTTGAGTCAAAGTATCATCTCTAGTGTTCTTGTAAAATAATCCTGGGTTCAGAAGATGGCCTAGTGCATGCAAAGGTTTATGGAGTTGATCCGTCCACCTGCTATTAGTTATCTCAAAAACTTTCTCATATTTTCTAACATCTCCCTCAAATGACGTTGCAATAGATTCTTTGGCTCTATCCTAACTTCATAAATATAGCCCATTGTTCGTGTATGTGTGTATCTTGGTGTTCTTTTGTGTGTGTATTGATGCAAAGATGATCAGAAAAATCTCCTCCTCTCTTTTAACTCAAAACTGTTGTTATCTCTAAAAACCATTCCTTGAAGGGTCTATTAGCCTTGAAATTTAATGGAGTCAGTCATGGGGTTTAATGAGGGGATGTGGATCATGTAAAGAGTGGGGGAGAAGGACGTGAGGGAGTGGGGGTAAGGCATGAGTGAAGTGGGGAAGTTGGGTATTTTTTTTTTTAAAATATTTTTTATGTTGTATTATATATATATATATTCTTCTATTTAAACATAGGAATGTAGTTTTTAATTTTCTTAAATAAAACCTATTAAGAGTAAGATAAAAATTTAAAACATTAAGATTAGACCTAAAAGAAATATTCACATAAAAATAGTATAGAATTTGGGTGTAGTCAAAAATTAATTGTTCACATCATGCCCCTCTTTGCTTGGAAACATGGAGAGTTTTCAGGAAAATAAAATGAACACGGTGACTAATTTTTTGACCTAACTATTATTTGAAAAGGAAAAGAAGATAAAAGAAAAATATGTGACCGAGCCTTGGTTTTAGGCAGCCTACATATCCCGTGTTATAAGGGAATCAGGTCAGGTGTAGTTCAAGAAGAGCGATGAGTACTCTTAGAGGGAGAGTCGAGCGAAGTTTCGTCGAGGTTCCGATCCACGGTTCCAACTATTACATCAAAATGAAAAGGACCTTACATACTCTTGAAATCTAAGAGTTACAAAATTCTTATCTAAATGCTATCTGGAGTCTTGTCGTGATTCTTGACTTGCTTCTCCCATTGACTTTAGGCTGAAACGTTATGTTCTCGGATATAAAAGACTATGAAATATTCTTACAGGCTTGTTTTTTTTAATCATATGATGAGAAAATGGATCTTGAGAACCTATGTCTCCACATACATTATGTCCAAGCTGATTGCGGCTGGTATTGAGATCAAACATTCCATTTTCTCAGGCAAGAGCTGGAATCTTATTTGTGTACATCCAATTCGTGCTTTGCAGAAAAACCTACAAGCCATCACAAACAAACAAAACAAACAAAACTTTTCTGCCTCAGTTTTCACTAGAAAATTTTTGTGAATTATTAAAAACACAATAAACTATATTAGTTATTGCAAAATGAAGAATTAAAAGAGAAATGGACTCTTTTTCTTTTTCTTTTTGACAACAGGGGATGTCGTACCCTATGTTAACATGGTGGAAGGCAACCAGGGGATGTAGTACCCTTTGTTAGCAATAAGATGAGGCTCGTGGCACTCTAAGATGATACTAGGGAATATCGTACCCTATGTTGGCAAAAAGTAATGCAGCCAGGGGATGTAGTACCCTGTGTTGGAAAAAGATGAGGCTCGTGGCACTCTGAGATGCTAGTAGGAAATTTTGTACCCTATGTTGGCAAAAAGTAATGCAGTCAGGGTATGTAGTACCTTGTGTTAGAAATAAAATGAGGCTCGAGTCACTTTGGGATGTTACTAGTGAATGTCGTACTCTATGTAGGCAAAACTAATGCAACTAGGGGATGTAGTACCCTGTGTTTGGCAATGAGATGGGCTTGTGGCTCTCTGAGATGCTACTAGGGAATGTCGTGCCCTATGTTGCATGAAATCAGGCTTGTGGAGTTCTGAGATGCTAGTAGGAAATGCCGTACCCTATGTTGGCAGAAAGTAATGCAGTCAAGGGATGTAGTACCCTGTGTTAGAAATAAAATGAGGCTCGCGCCACTCTAGGATGCTACTAGAGAATGTCGTACTCTATGTAGGCAAAAATAATGCAACCAGGGGATGTAGTACCCTGTGTTTGGCAATGAGACGAGGCTCGTGGCTCTCTGAGATGCTAATAGGGAACGTTGTACCCTATGTTGCATAAAATCAGGCTTGTGGAGCTCTGAGATGCTAGTAGGGAATGTCGTACCCTATGTCGGCACTAAAATACAACCAGGGGATGTAGTACCATGTGTTTGGCAGTAAGATGAGGCTCGTGGCTCACCGAGATGCTACTAGGGAATGTCGTACCCTATGTTAGCAATGAGAAATATAACCAGGGGATGTAGTACCCTATGTTAAAAATAAGGTGAGGCTCATGTCTCACTAAGATTCTACTAGGAAATGTCGTACCCTATGTTAGCAATGATAAATACAACCAAGGAATGTAGTACCCTGTGTTGGCAATAAGATGAGGCTCGTGGCGCTCTAAGATGCTACTAGGGAATGTCGCACCCTATTAGAAAGTAATGCAGCCAGGGAATGTAGTACCCTGTGTTGGCAATAAGATGAGGCTCGTGGCGCTCTAAGATGCTACTAGGGAATGTCGCACCCTATTAGAAAGTAATGCAGCCAGGGAATGTAGTACCCTGTGGTGAAGCTAGGGTATTCCCTATAATGAAACTAAAAATAGCATGATTACATGTATATTATAAGGAAATCAAGGATTTGAGAACTTCACTTGGTGATGTTCGTCCTTCCACGAACTGTTTCCTAAAATTGTTCTGTTCCTGTTCTAAACAAAGAAAGATTCGTTAGTTTTAAAATGGTGGTCAGTTTGTGGCCTTGATCTCTTGGGCGACTTGACCTAGTGTCCATTGCACTTGTTAGAACAGCTGGCTTTGTCAATGGTCGTACGAATTACCGGGAGACTCTATCCTTAATTTCTAGAGATTTTCTTTCTCAACATCAAAACCTCGCCTATCCTTATTTGTGTTTGTGGTGAAATCAACCTTTCTCCCAGAACAACTTTTAACTGAGTAACTTTTGTTTACCCTTGACACATTGTTCAGTCCTTCAAGCCTTTTGCTCGTCAGGGAAAATCAAATATGGATTTATGCCTTTGCCCATGTTGTTCATGCCCAAAAAGTTTTGCTTCATATAACAGGGAAACGGTAACCAATTTTGCGGCCTTTTCTTTGCTTTGACGAAATTAGACTGAAAGGGACTCAAAAATAATAGTACAAAAGAAAACAAGGAGGTGAACTAATAGGTACTAAAACTTAATCAAGAAGTGTTCCTTTCAGGGGAAATAAAGAAATAAAAATAAATAAAAAGGACTTATCTGGAGGAATATGCTGACTTCAATGAACAGGACATGCATTTTGGACTGGATGCCCGATCTGTCTGAACCGTCTAATTCTCGAATATGTTGTAAACTTCACTTTGAAACTGAGTTCTTTGTCTTACCATGCTTGTCCCGTGGTATATGAAAACCTAAATCGATCAATGATGCCCGTTGTGGGTTTTCATCAACTGACCTCTCTCATTTGTCCTTCTCTCAAATCACCATTGTCTCATAATGCCCGTGAGGGTTTTCACCAATAAGACTCTCTCATTTATTTTTCTCTCTTTACAATGGCGAGGCATCACCTATATTATATTGACTTAGCATTCTCGAAAGTTGATCAGAAGGTCTTAGCAGGGAAGGGTAAAAAAAACTATTCAACTGAATTACAACTTTTGGAACCATTTTGATGGAAAACCCGTCAAAAAAATAAAATAAAATCATGCCTTAGTTTCCTTGAAATTGGGGAAATGTGGATTGTTATTTTGGTGTGACCGAACCCCAGAGTGAGGTTGCCTACGTATCCTTTCGGAATCAGGTCGGACGTAGTTCAGTTAACATGAACTTGTTTTGATGATGATTTTTCTTTCTTTCTGTTTTTTTTTTTTTGATGTTTTTTTTGATTTTCAAATTTTTTTTTTATAAATACATTGATTCCAAAAGAGGGGAGAACAAATAAATATAAACAAGGCTTCAAAGGGCTAACTAGGGTTGACCAGTGTTTGGGTAGCGAGAATGATAGCCTTTCGTCATCCCAACCTGAGAATGCTAAGTATAAAAATGCCCTCACCAGAGGCATCTCAGACATAGTATCTCTTGACCGCATCTTCGTTGACGGATATATCAGCCACCTTTCCTTCTATATCTACAAGTGTAGAGCTCCTTTTGACAATACTTTCTTGATGAGGTAAGGACCTTGCCAATTCAGGGCGAACTTTCCTTTTGCTTCTTCCTGGTGCGGAAAGATACGTTTCAAAACAAGTTGTCCTACCTCAAATTGTCTTGGGTGCACTTTCTTGTTGTAAGTGCGTGCCATTATTTGTTGGTATAATTGACCAAAACAAACTGTCGCCAAACGTTTTTCATCAATTAAACTCAACTGTTCCAATCGAGACTTGACCCAGTCAGTGTCTTCGATCCCTGCTTTAACAATGATTCGGAGAGAGGGAATCTCAACTTCAGCAGGTATGACTGCTTCACTGACATAAACCAACAAGTAGGGCGTTGCGCCAACTGATGTACGGACAGTTGTCCGGTATCCCAAAAGAGCAAAAGGCAGTTTCTCGTGCCATTGTCTAGACCCTTGGACCATCTTCCTAAGAATCTTCTTGATGTTCTTGTTTGCAGCTTCAACAGCTCCATTAGCTTTAGGCCGGTAAGGAGTAGAATTGCGATGCTCAATTTTAAATTGTTCACATACCTCCTTCATCAGATGACTATTCAAATTAGCAGCATTATCTGCGATAACGGTTTTTGGAATACCGAAACGACAAATGATGTTGGAGTGAACAAAGTCTACTACTGCTTTCTTGGTGACTTCCTTCAATGAAATAGCTTCCACCCATTTGGTGAAGTAATCAATTGCAACCAAGATGAATATGTGCCCATTTGAAGCTTTTGGCTCGATTGGGCCAATGACGTCCATTCCCCAAGCAACAAAAGGCCAAGGAGACGACATAGGATATTACTCTGAAGGGGGCGAGTGAATCAAATCATTGTGAATCTGACACTAGTGGCACTTGCGAACAAAATGAAAGCAATCTCGTTCCATAGTAAGCCAATAATATCCTGCCCGAAGGATTTTCTTCGCTAGAACATACCCATTCATGTGCGGACCACAAACTCCAGATGCACCTCATTCACAATCATTTCATCTTCTTTGGCATCCACACATCTCAACAAATTCAAATCCGAAGTTCTTTTGTATAGGATTTCCCCACTCAAAAAGAAACCATTAGAGAGTCGCCTAATAGTTCTCTTTTGATCCCTATTAGCATGTACCGAATATTCTCTTGTTTTGAGATACTGTTTAATATCACGATACCATGGTTCATCATCTGGTTCTGCTTCAATTTTATTGCAATAACCATGTTGATCCCGAATTTGAATTTCCAATGGGTCAATGTGAGTATTACCCGGATATGGAAGCATTATGGCCAGGGTGGCCAAGGCATCAGCTAATTCATTGTGAAACCTGGTAATGTACCTGAACTCGATGGACTTGAACCTTTTGCTAAGATCTTCCACACATTGTGTATATGGAATGAGCTTGATATCTCGAGTCTCCCAATCACCTTGATCCTGGAGATAAGCAAATCTGAATCTCCCATCACCAACAGTTCATGCACATTTAGGTTTATTGCCATGTTCAGACCCATGATGCAAGCTTCATATTCTACCGTGTTGTTTGTGCAGAAGAAACAAAGTTGCGCCATAGCTGGGTAATGTTGCCCAGTAGGTGATATAAGAATTGCTCCAATCGCTATGCCTTTGATGTTGACAGCCCCATCAAAGTATAGTTTCCAAGTTTGACTGTCATCTTGGACTACTTCTTCAATTAAATTAACCTCTTCATCTGGGAAATATGTGTTCAAAGATTCATACTCATCATCAATCGGATTTTCTGCCAGATGATCATCCAAAGCTTGTTCCTTCATGGAAGTACGAGTGACATAAACAATATCAAACTCTGTGATCAGGATTTTCCATTTTGCCAATCTACCAGTTGGCATCGGCTTCTGAAAGATGTATTTCTGGGGATCTATTCGGGATATGAGGTAAGTCGTATAGGCCAAAAGATAATGCCTAATCTTCTGAGCGACCCAGGTTAAGGCACAACATGTTCTTTCCAAAAGAGTATATTTGGCCTCATAAGTGGTGAACTTTTTGCTCAAATAATAGATTGCTTGTTCCTTTTTGCCCGTGGCATCATGTTAACCCAGAACACAAGAAAAGGAACTATCCATAACTGACAGATATAAAAACAGAGGCCTACGAGGTTCCGACGGAACCAAACAGGGGGATTTGACAAATATTCTTTGATCTTATCAAAAGTTTCTTGGCACTCATCTGTCCACTTGATAGCGGTGTTCCTTTTCAACAACTTGAAAATAGGCTCACATGTGGTTGTAAGTTGCGCAATGAACTTGCTAATGTAGTTCAACCTCCCGAGTAAACTCATGACTTCTTTTTTATTCTTTGGGGGAGGCAGCTCTCGAATGGTTTTTATCTTTGAGGATCCAACTCAATGCCCCTTCGACTAACTATAAAGCCCAAAAGATTCCCAGAAGGAACTCCAAATGCACATTTGGCTGGATTGAATTTGAGATTGTACCTTCGTATCCTTTCAAAGAAATTTTTCAAGTCTTGCACGTGGTCATATTGTGTTCTGGACTTAAGGATCAGATCATCAACATACACTTCAATCTCTTTGTGCATCATGTCATGGAATATGGTAGTCATGACCCTCATGTAAGTTGCCCCTGCATTCTTCAAACCAAATGGCATGAACCTATAACAATAAGTTCCCCATGAAGTTGTGAAAGCGGTCTTTTCTGCATTTTCTTTATCCATCAGAATTTGGTGATATCCGGCATAACAATCCACAAAAGATTGGATCTCATGTTTAGCACAATTGTCAACAAGGATATGAATGTTGGGTAAGGGAAAGTTGTCTTTTGGACTTGCTTTGTTTAAATCCTTATAGCCAACACAAACTCTGATTTTTCCATCCTTCTTCGGCACTGGCATAACATTTGCTAACCATGTAGTGTATCGGACGACCCTGATCACGTTTGCACTTAATTGCTTCGTGATTTCTTCTTTAATCTTATCGCTCATGTCTGTCTTGAACTTCCTTTGTTTTTGCTGGATTGGTGAAAAATTAGGATATGTGGGAAGCTTATGAACTACTAATCGGCACTCAAACCCGGCATGTCATCATACGACCAAGCAAACACATCTCTGTACTCGAACAAAACTTGAATTATGGCATTTTTCGTCTTTTGTTCAGTATGAATGCTTATTTTTGTTTCTCTGGTTTCTTCAGGACTTCCCAGGTTAATTGTCTCAGTTTCATTTAAGTTAGGCTTAGGCTTATTCTCAAATTGATCCAATTACTTTTTTATTACCTTAAAAGCCTCATATTCATCATACTCAACTTCTTGATTCATTATTTCGATATTAGACAACTTTTTAAGATCTGGGCATGAATTCCGCGTGCATGTCATGTTTTTAAAGCCAGCATTAACGAAACTGAAAATGATAAGAAATTACAAAAATTAGGGAAATGAAAAGACAGAATTTTACTATGAAACTGGAATTTCATTTTATTGAATTTGAAAGGATAGAAGGATTAACATCAAAGCAAAGCAATTAAACTAAAATATCTGGATTACAACCCTTAAAATAATTCAAATACAGAAAAGTAGCAAAACAAACTACCAAGACTCCTTCCTGACGGGAAGAGGAGTTGCCTCCCAATTGTTGAGCTAGGTATCTGGGCTAATCAGCTGAACACTTGCACGGCTGGGGCCCTCACCAACTTGAGCCATATTGATCTCATAGAACATCTCCTTGAGACTCTGGCAAACTTCATCAATGTCATCTTGAGTAGAAGGATTTTGGGCTTCTTCAAGGAGCCCAAAATTGTCTTCCCTTTCAGACATTTTCAATTTTTTTTGCTTCTAATTCTTTTGATAATATGTTATATATCTCTTTAGATGTAAAGAATACAGAAGAGTTAATGAAAATTTGGTTAAAGTTCCTATCGTAATTTGTAGCTCAAGTCTGAGGTGTGTAGTGTACCTCACTTATTCAAACCACATTTTCTTTATTTTCACAAAAAAGATTTAATGTTTGAATTTAAACTATATATGACATTGCCAATCACCCTTTGAAATATTAATCTAAATAATTAGTATACTCCAGTTAGTAGTTGACAGGAAAAGGTTCATACATTATATAACTTCAAATTGTTTCTCATTCTCTGAAATATATCACAAAATCATATTGAGTTGTCCACGTCCATATATATATATAAAGTTTCTTAAACACTTCAAGGCCTTCACAGATAACTTTAGGTTAATTCAGGAAAATAAACAATTTATAAACGTGTTAGTTTGCTATAGGCATGTATTAATAAATAAATTATCGTGATTAGGTACACGTTCGCGTGACAGAGTTACGATTTCCAAAATTAAAACCGAGGTATGCTTTCGCGCAAACCTTGGGCATAACAATCTTAATTATAATAAAATGTTATTAATGGAGTACACGTTCGCGTGACACGAGTATGATTTAAAAAGGAATATTCGCAGAAAATACTTTAGGCGCCACTTAATCTATCATCGTGATTGTGTACACTTTCGCGTGACATAATTACAATTTTCAAAATTAATCAATGTACGCGTCCGCGCGACTTTGGTCAAAATTTTCTTAAATGATAAAGCGTGATAAATTTTGTACACATACACGTGAAATGATTTGAGCGCTGATTTTCAAAATTAAACCAAGGTATACGTTAGCGTGACTTTTGGCCAAATAATTTTAATATTAAGGGCTATTGACGATGTACATGTATGTGTGGCATGGTTTTTAGCACGCTGAATAAAGATGAGTACACGTACGCGTGACTTGTCTCAGGATCATTTCTTAAAAGCGGCAAAAGGTAAAAATATACCTAGGTCCTAAAAATGAGTAATTAAACAATTTCAGCCAAGTATGAATCACTAAGCGACCGTGCTAGAACCACGGCATTCGGGAGTGCCTAACACCTTCTCCCGGCTTAACAGATGTCCTTACCCGATTTTTTGGTCTGCAGACTTTAGACGGAGTCAAATTTCCTCGATTTGGGATTTAAATAAACCGGTACTTGGGACACCATAACATTTTTTCCAAGTGGCGACTCTAAAAATAAATTAAATAATCCCAATTCAATTATATCACTTTAATTGGAAAAACTCACTTATCCCCTATCCCCTTTGGGGAAAAAGTAGGTGTGACACCCATTGGTGGTTTTCTCTCCCCATCCACCATATGAAGCACCCTAATCAAAGGGCCACCAACTTTAAGAGCCCGAACGACGTCATTCCAGAATGATGGAGAAATAAGAACTTTGGAAATTTCTCTCCCCGCAACTTCCTTTGCATGTCTATTATATTTCCATTCATTTGAAAGAACTAGTTTTCTCAAGTTCTTCTTTTGCAAGTAAAAACTATGCAAAGTTAAGAAAGCCGTTGCAAATCTAGTCTTGGCCGGTCTTACCAAATTTCTTTCATTTGTCAATTTCCTCATCAAATTCAACAACAATGGCCTTTGACTAATGTAAGAATATACCTTGACGGCCTTAGTGAAAATCTATAAAGGTAAAAATAATAATTTATAGTTAATACTTAATAGGAAAACTGTAAAGGTAACAATAAAGTTAAAGGCTTTAAACATAACTATATTAAAGTTACCTGAAGCATATGGGTTCTCCTTGAATATGTCACCAAACATCAAGTTGATACAATGGGCAGCACAAGGAGTCTAATAAATGTGTGGATACATAGCTTCCACCATTCTACACACACTAACATTCTCACTAGCATTATCTGTAACAACTTGTACAAAATTTTTCTTTCCAATTTTATCAATAGTCTTTCTGAACAAGTTGTACATTTTGCTACCATCCGTAGAAGAGTTGCTAGCATCGTGAGATTCAAGAAAAACACTCCCTCTTGGAGAGTTTACCAACACATTTATGATCATTTTTCCATTCCCTGTTGTCCATTTATCCATCATAATGGAACATCCAAACTTGTTCCATTCTAGCTTATGCTCCTCAATAATTAGGTCTACCTTCTTCACCTCTTTTTTAAGATGAGTTACTCTAACTTCATGATAGCTAGGAGGCTTCATTCCTAGGCCATGTTGTCCTACAGCCTCAATGAATTTATCAAAAGTTTTGTAGTTAACACGGTTGAAAGGAAGCCATGCATCGTAAATCCATGTTGCAAAGGCACTTACGGCGCGATCCCTCAAAATCTTCTTGGCTTCTCAACCTGAACCTTCTTCACCTTTTCCTTTTTCTTGTTGTTTCGCCGGGAAATAAGGATTGAGAGGACCTTTTGTCGCCGTACGTGACGTGGCTNGGGGGGGGGGGGGGAGGGGTCTCATTTCACCATCTTCATCCATTTCATCATCTTCACCAATTAGATTCACCGATGCTTCAAAACTCATTTGAGTTCTTATCATATTTTTCTTTTCAACAAATGCTTTTATTTCCTCCCTAACCTCTGGCGGACATTTTGGACATTGTATTACATTCTTAAATTCACCTATCAAATGTTGCTTGTGACGAGTTATCCCACCATTATATATTTTTTCACAAAACACACATTTGATTGCGGATCTTGATGAGCCTTATATAGCATAATTCCAAGCTATATCATTTCATTTATTACTATCGGATGACACCATTTCAGTTTTCAGCGCTGTTTTATAGAAAAAAAATTATCACGTCAATATGCAATTAATTCTACTCTATAATATTATAATTCTATAATTGAAAAAACAGAGCAAACAAATAAAAAGCTACTGTCTATGGAAAAAACAAAAATGAAAGAAGACAAAAAAAACATAGCAAAAAAAAATGTTACTGCCTCTGGAAACAGCAAAGAAAGAAGAACAAAAATGAAGAAACTGCCTCTGAAAAAACAACAAATAAAGAAGAAGACAAACAAAGCAAAAAAAAATTAAGAGAATAAGAAAGAACAAAGCACAAAAAACAGATCATATTTGGCTCTGTTATTTCTGACAAAAAACAGAGGAAAGAAAATAGAAAGAAGAAGAGAAGAAGAAGAAGAAGAAGGAGAAAAGAGAAAGGAGAAAGAAGAAAGAAGAGAGCACAAAAAACAGACCCTATTTGGCTCTACTATTTCCGACAAAAAACAGAGGAAAGAAAAGAGAAAGAAGAAGAGAAGAAGAAGAAGCAGAAAGAAGAAAGAAGAAGAAGCATACCTGGTAGAGCAGTAGCTTGAAGAAGATGAAGGCAGACGATGAACTGATGAAGAACCTCTGTTCGCAGGTGAAAAGCCCTAACGCTGAAGCCTCTGTTGTTTTGTTCGAACTTCGAAGGTGAAAAGCCCTAATTCACGACTTAAAGTCTTCGCGCAGTCCTCTGTTTTCTTTTTAAAGAAATAGCGACGCTACAGTCGCTTCGTGCAACACAGAGAGAGGCGATCACTATTTTGCATCGTTGCGCACGCCTCGTGTCGCTACACGCTTTTAGCGCTATAGCGAACGTTATTTATAACACTGCGCATAGGAGCCTTGAAGCCAGCACAAAAGGCCTTTGAGCCAACCTAAACCCAAAAGGCTCGATAAACTCGAGCCAAAAACCGGCCCGAGGACTGAGCCCGAAACGGTTATCTAAAATGCCCAAGGGCAAGCATGTTGGAGCTTACAAGCCCATTCCCGAAAGCTCCCGGGCTGATTAAAGGTCATATCGACAAAATGGACCGTAGTCGATATGCTGGCTTTAAACAATTGAAACTCCGGGCAAAAATAAGTGCGAGCGGACTGAAAAAATCAGGAAATTTCCCATACAAGAAAGCACTACATGTATATATTCACAGGTGCTTTTACAAAAGGCCCCATTCAAACAAAAGAAAAGAAACCCGATCCACTTCCCCTCGGGAACTGTAGCCCTATCAGTCTCGTCTCCACCGATAAAATAAGTCCGGCGTCGCTTTCATCCAATCTGGCTTGCCTGATCTCCTCCGAAAGGTCGAAGCCTCTATCGTGGATTTCTTCGAAGGTTTCCCTTCGGGATCTATGGTGGTCATAGACTGTTCTATGGTGTTCGCGATCAGAAACCCTTCTCAGTTCAGCCCGAATATCAGCAGCATCTTTTGAATAAACGACTACCTTTTGGTCGGCCATTGCGCGGGCTCCTCGAGCTTCCACCTGGGCGTCAACCACTACGGCCTTCATTCGCAGGAGCTCGGATTCGAGTTCTCCTAACTTGCTCTCCTGAACCGAGTAATCTTCCCGAGCATCCCGAAGTTGTGATTCAAGGTTAAAAACTTTGGCCAAGGCATTCCTCTCGGCCGCGAGACAGGCGTCCTTCTGAGGTCTAAGCTCATTACACTCTCGCTCGGCCTAACCGACTCTGCCCCAAAGGTGTTCCAGGTCCTGCATCTTCCTATGAAACTGCGACAACGGGACATTAACTCCTGAAAGAAAGAAAGAGAACACAAACGACGTTGATGCAAAAGTCACCTGCTCCTCGAGGCGACCTTCATAATCGCGGCTCCGGCTCGCCTCATACTGAAGGTTCCAGTTCCCTTGTCTGGTTATCGCTGAGGAGTTGGAAGGATTTTGCCTGGTCCGACGCTTTCCCCAATTCGTACTTGTACCTATCAAAAAACTGTGAAAATGATCGATATATGATTAAAGAATAGGGATACAGAGTCGAAAGGTCAGAAGGTCATCAAAGCTCACCGAAGTGCAAAACCGCTGGGCCTCCCCGAAGGCCGACCAAGCGCCTTTGGACCTGGTCTCTTCGGTCCCGATCGATTCACTCTAAGGAAAGACACCACCTCCTGGGGGTCCTCTCCCGTCGTGCGATCCTTGGCCCTGTGCATCCTGCAATACACCCCCTATGGGAGAGGAAAACCGAGGCAAGGGAGGGATCGCCTCCCCAAAGGTAGGAACTTCGGACCTGTGAAGCGCGATGTCACCGCTCCTATAACGATGGGAGGACCTCGCCTGGAAAAGGGGTTCCCTGCATGTAGGGGATTTCCTCTGGTCCATTCCATCTCTTATTTTGGAGGTCTCCCATCCACCTTCCATCAGGTATCCCACTTAGTCTTGTCGCAACCAGAATAAGCCGTCAATCTCCGAACCCAATCCGACAAGTCGGGGATCTCGAATGGCATCCACATGGTTGCTGCCAGAGGAAATGGAAAGCATCATCACAACGCCTGCCTTTCGCTGCATATAAAATAAATACACAAGTTTACCACTTACGTGTGAGATTACATTCCTCGGGAAAAGGCATGAACTCTTGCGGGATAATATCAACAGTCCGGACCCGGACAAACCGGTCCATCCACCCATGATCCCTCTCCTCCTCGTCGCTAGCAACGAGAGGCCGGGTGGATCGGCATCGGAGAGTGATCAAGCCGCGAGAGTGCGAGGGCCGATATAATCAAATGAGATGACTAAGGGTGAACAAGCCCGAATTTCTCGGCAAATAATCTCATCATCGATGTTATCCTCCAGGAAGATGGATGAACATGTGCCAAAGTAACCTAGTATTTTCTACAAAGATCAAGCACAACCCTATCCAGGGGACCCAACGTAAAAGGGTACATACATACATTCAGAAATCCCTCCACATGAGTCATAATGCTCTCTTCAAGAAAATGTGTATGCAAAACCACATTCTCGCCCTATCCACAGTGTCTCTTCACAACTTCGGGTTCCGGTATTTGTTTGTCAGGCACCAACACGTCATCGATCGGGCAGGAAGCAGAAGCGGAACCCCCCTTCTGATGAAGAGTAGAATTTGATGTGGTAGCCATAGGTGCTCCAGCTCAGGCAAGGGAGACAAGGCGAAAATCCCCAAGCTCAAACAAGGAAAGAGTCGATAAAAGAGCGAAAGGCTCTACTAAAGTGATAATCGCACGAAAAAACGGGCCCCTCTAACAGGGGAATGTGATGTATTTATAGGAAGAAGCAATGACCAATCTACTTATCTTGAGGCGCTGTTAATCCGAACAATGTCGTTTCCAACAGAAGCGAACCGGAAGGACCGACGTAGTCATTCCTCGGACCACACCACGCGAACAACATTGCCCAAATGTTCGATGTTCTCGTATCAGTTCAACCTTGAGAAAATGCCCTATCTCGAGTCCCAACTGTCGTATTTAAGGGCGCCGAAAGGCTGTCCACACAACTATCAGACCATCCCCGAAGTGGTACCCGATTTCAGGGACTCCTGTTGTCGTAACAAACCTTAAGGGTCCGTCCGCATGATGACTGGTCTCGGGGAAGTTTCGTTGTTACTATGGGCCACAAAGGAACGTCAGAGTTGATGAAACCTCGAAATCGCCCCGACCTTCGGAAGCATGATCTTTTCTTGCATAATTTCCAAAGGGAATTACTATTTATGTTTCGAGATTACACAAGTTCTACAGGGAACATCCCAAGACCCTCGGACTGGACCGAGCTATTACTCAATCTCAGTAGTTTCTGCCGCCCTACAAATGAGTGCCAAACAAACCAACATTGTAAATAAAGGGAACACTATTACATGAAGGAAATTAGAAAAAGGGAAACCCCTTGTTGCATTCACAAAAAATATGTACACATAGGGCATGCCCCCACGAGGCTCCTCCTAGGAGCCGATGTACAAAGAGGAAAGTAAAACTTGAAAAGTGACAAAACAGGCCTACTCTTCGCCTTTACCACCTAACGAGCTGCTACCGGAAGCGCAGCCTAAGCCCTTTGTTCGAAGAAGTGGAAAACACCGATTCCTCCTACTCTATCCTAGCTTTCTCTATCTTGCCAGTGAGATCAGCACCCTTCTCCCCCTCGAGATTTTCTTCCTCAAGGGCTTTCCTCCTAGCTTGCAAGCGGGCGTGAGTAACGGCTCGAGTACGCTTG
Organism: Nicotiana paniculata; assembly: GCA_005239505.1. Taxonomy (NCBI): domain Eukaryota; kingdom Viridiplantae; phylum Streptophyta; class Magnoliopsida; order Solanales; family Solanaceae; genus Nicotiana; species Nicotiana paniculata. Next base: position 55,858 of record ML312203.1, on the reverse strand, counting down.
AGCTCTGGCTTCTCGGATATTTGCCTGGCTTGGTTGTTGGCGGCAATCGCATCCCTCTTATACGAGGCGACATGACCGTCAGCCTTAGTCTTGGCCATGGTTAGTGAAGCAATTTTGCCTTGGGCATCCCAGAGAAGGCTCTAGGTCGAGGTTAGCTTTTCCTGAAGGTCTCTTTCCGAGGTCATAGTTTCTTTCTGCTCCTTGAGCTCGAAAATCTCCGCGTTTTTAGCCAAGACCTCTTCTTGAAGCTGCCTCACTCGGGCATTCCCCTGTTCGATCTACGAAACGAGGCATGTCAGGAAATTCTCGACTCACGGAAGAAAAGAAATAAAGCTCGTGTATAATAGTTACCTGCTCAACGAGACTAGCCCGTTCAAGGCGCACCCCCTCCAAACTGAGTCGGAGCTCAGTCAACTCTTCCTCCTTTTGAGAAGAGGATATCTCTGACGCATCGAGCTCCGACTTAAGCTTCCCAATCTCCTCTTCACGCTTGATAAGCTCGGCGTGAATCTTGGAGAAGGCATGATCATACAGCTTCTGGACCTGCAGTGTGGAGGGAAAGATTTAACGAATGAAGGAAGAAAATCGAAGGGAAGGATGGAGATTACCTACTTTTGAAGCTTCTTCGCCTCTTCGAGGGCGACCGGGGCATCAAGGTCACTGTCATCCTCGAGACCGACAAAGAAATCCTTGAACGAGTAAAACTCATCCTGGGAACCCCTTACATCGGCGACATCCCTATTCGAAGCATCACCTATTTCGCTAGGAGAAAATGAGGGACCCACACCAAGGTTATCAACGATCTCGGCTGGCATGATCGTTTGATCCCGAGTTTCTTTGGGATTGAGCCCCCTGGTCTCGGCAACTAAAAAAACCTCACGGTATGGGCCACATTGTGATTAGACTGATGCTCGGTGACTTCGTCTCCGCAAATGCTTTGCTCCGATCGAAGCTGATTCCCTTCAACTATTTCTAGCTCGGGGACCCCCGATCAGTGACTTCCTAAACGCTGGCACTTCGGTCCGCCCCTTGTACCAAATGGCGTTCTTCACCACCATCGTCATCTGCAGCACGCAGACTTGCTGCAGCAGCCGGAGTTGGGACCGTAGCATCAGTTTGGGCCTACGTATCCTGATTCTCTTTGATTTTGGAGACTTACCCGAAGTCCCCTCCTTCTTTTTCTTGCCCTTCTCGGGCATCGAAGCGCTCGCCTCGCCGGGCGGAGGCGGCCTCATTGACCAGTTTTCCCCAAGGCCTGTATTGAGAGAGCATGTCACTTTCACTTCTGGAGAAAAACAGCTGCGTTAAAATATACAACAGTCACGCAAGGGGTTTACCATGTTTTTTGGCCTGCCAACGCATTCTGGCCAATTCCCGCCATGAGCACGTACCATACGGAAAAGCGGAGTCTAAGCGCCTGATCCATCCTGAGATGTCTAGGACCGCGTCAGGGAACCAGATGGTGGTTGTGTTATCGAGAAAGGGCCTATTCAGAAAAGGAATATGAGGTACAAACGAAACGCATCTAAGAAATGATGGTGCTTACGATTCATGTTCCATTCCTCTGGGAACGGCATCTGGTTGGCTCGAACCGGCTCATCCAACCTTGGTCCTTGTCCTCATCGATGCTCGCGAAAAATGGCTTCGCGGATCGATGGTGAATTTAATTAAACCACCTCTAAAGAGACGGGTATAACCGTATCAAGTGATTGAGGGTAAAAGTCATTCCCTCGATCTGGTTAGAAAACTAGCGAAGCATATATACGATCCTCCAGAAAGAAGGATATATCTGATCGAGTGTTACTCGGTATTGACAGCAGAAATCCAGTATTATCGGATCAATCGATCGGGGGGGAATCTATAGGCCCGAGTGTGAAAGGGTACGTATAGATGCTGAGGAAGCTAGCTTTATAAGTGGTTATATCTTCCTCAGGCTTGGGAATCTCAATAAGCATTTCCTCCTCCCAGCCGCAATCGCTTTTCACTCTTTCGACTTTGGAAATTATACTGATATACCTGGATACGGGCTTGCATCGACCCGGTTTGTTAGGAGGGTTATCGATGGTGAGATCGAAGGTCATCTCAAAATCGCCAGGAATACATTGCTCTACCCTCGGTGGTTTCTTCGTCTTATCTTTGGACGTGCGTACGAGGGAAGAAATATCCTCTCTTCGAGGGATCATCTTGGAAGTCTTGGCCATGATTGAATCAGGTTTTAAGAGGGAAGGGATGAGAAGATAAATCTGAGGAGAGGAGTGAACACAAAGGGAGCCTTAAAAACTTGAAAATGGAACCAGAAATTTGGATGGCACGTGGATGCGGTATTTATAGCGGTGGCATGACTAACGTTTGGGAAACAAAAAAGACTGAATCATTAGCGGGTCGTGGGTCTTCTCAAGGATCGTGTTGACAGCGACCTCGCGTAGTCTTTTGAGGGAGATCATTAAATGCTCTGATAAGCTGGTCCCACGATGGAAATTTCAAAGGAATGAACGTTCAAGAACGTTTCTTATCATTCTACTCTAAGAAACGCGGGGACTATTTGTATACGGCTAAATCGAGAAGGTCGATTTTATATGTATTACGACATCATATAATTGTATCATGTGAAGACCCGAGACACGACCCGAGGTCTGACCTCGATCTCCATCACGTCAACCTTGAGGCAGTACGGGCTCAGAATCGGCGTTGGGAAGCGGCACATGGATCAAGACAAATAACTCTGGAGTGAAAGTACAAATCCGTACTCAAAAAGAGACGTTGGGATTCCCCCTCTTATAAAAAAGGGACGTTTGTCATTTTGTAAGAAACAAAACATTATTGAATACAAGCAACAAGAACATTCTCTGCTTTAACACAAAAACATTCCTTATTTCTCTCTACTATCTCATTTGCTCGTATTTATTACTTTCTATTCTACTACTTGTTCTTCATTTATAACTCATTATTGATCATAAATAGCATACCCCGATACTTATAAGTCTGTTGCAGTTCCATCGACCGTCCAACCCAGGCCCCCAACCTCGGTCTCAAGGACCCTCGAGGCCAGCATTAAGCCTTCGAGTTAGGCGTTCTGGTTTGCTTTTCTTTAGCTTTCTAACTGCTTTCGCCCTATTCTATCCTAACACACTTAGCATCAACTATTCAATAACTGATACTAAGATAAATCACATAATTTTAGAATCATTTAACTAAATATAATTATAATTATCATTTTTCCCAGTAAACAATAATTCTCATACCACCGAGTAAAGAGTATTCAAGATTATGATGCAGAATATATACAATATCTCCTATTTTCATACAATGAATCAAGACAATTCTAACCACCTTAGTCTCTTCATAGTCTAACACATTTCCTTAAAATCAAAATGGGAAAATCAACTTGAGTTCGCTTACTTCGAAAATAAAAGTTGTTACCAATATCTCACTGGCAAAAACAAATGCCAGGTAGAAACTGGGGTTGTGATAGCCAAAGGAGGGGGGGTGGGGGTGACTGGCTTTGGTTGCAGGAAAGAAGAAATAAAGGAGAACAAAAACTGACCAAAACGGCAGCATAAGGTTGTCCACCGATAGGCACATGTTACTTCAGATTCCACTAAGATCACAGAAACTCTAATCGCAAGTCAAGAAACAAACGAGAAGAATTTTATAGACTTGATGATTGCTATAAAAAGGAGTGATTATTCCTTGCTGAATATAAGAAAAGTAGTTGTTCTCCTCCAAGAAAGAAGGGAAATAATTCTAGAACATCATATAGTATTGGGTAGTATCATGGATCTAGATAGTTCTACCTAAAAAAAAAGGATAGGATGGCATACAATATGAAAATAAATAATATGTATCACAAGAGTCTAAAGAAATCTAAAACGCGCGTGTACCTTAAGGTCACAAAATTAAACAAGTAAAATCCTGAAACTGAAGATGCTATTAAGAGGTATTGAATATGTGGTGAGCATCATAAGTAACTCAAGGGATATAACTTAATCTCTCTAGTGCGTGCTATGCAGACAAGACAAAAAATGTTTTACTGCTCGAATTAATAACGGTATATTAGGACTATTGAGTCAAATATTTGGTTACGACACACATTAAAAGGAACATGGAAAGAAAACAGTTGAGTAACTCAATGGATATAACATAACTTAAATTCACTCTAAAGCAATGGAAAGGCTACTTTAATCTCTCTAGTATATTTTATTTACTGCTCGGGTAACATGGATTAGGGTTATTAAGTCCAATATTTGGCTATAACGTAACACACATTCGAAGGGAAAGGGGAAAGGCAGAAGGTACTCAGTGAACGAGTCACTTACAAAAAAAGGACACTAATTAAGTAAGAATATAGTATGCACGGGCTTTATCCATATTTGGCTAGTCCCTTTTCTTGTAGGAAAATGTTTAGACTTTTATAAATTGAAGATCATTCTTTCTCATTCAATAGCATCCACAATGTAGACATATGATGTTTGAGAGTCGTGTTTAGGGGGAGAACTTTATGGGACAAGTGTTAGTGTGTCACTTGTGTTTGCCTCTTCGTGAGGTAATTCTTTCGATATTTTATACTCTCTTTTATATAGTGGATTGCTCATCTCCGCTGTGGACGTAGGTCAATTAGCCGAACCACGTTAAATGTTTGTGTCTTTTTTGGTAAATTTCTCTTTTACTGTATGATTTATCATTGTTCAAGATTTGCTTTACTAGTTCCCGCGTGACACCTGCTTTTTCGGTCCTAACAAAGAAGACCCCCTATACATTATATTGCCAGAAACACATCTATTATATAATCAACTAACTTTGAAGTTGGCCTTGTCATATCTAATCCTTAGAGAAGGTAGCTGCCGTTTGTCTAGATGCAATGGTCCTCTAACCTCTCCAGACAGCATTAGGAACTCATTTGCAGAGTGTCATCAAATGAGTCCAGTACTGAGCATGTCTCAGTGTTTGGCGTAGAGTCTAACTCTAAGCAAAACTCTACTTGTAACCTTGCATTCCGCACACCAAAGTCAGCACCAATATCTTCAGCTGCATTATTGCCTTCACACTGGACTGGGATATATATAGAAAGCAGCAATAAAATATAAATGGGCATTTTCATCCCTAACCACTCCGCCTATGCCAGCTTTTCCACAGTTCTTCATGTAACTACCATTGTAATCACTTTTACCCACCAAATCCTAGGTTTCTGCCAAGTGACATGCTTACATATTTGCAAAGGGTTTCAAATTTTCAGCCTTTCCACAGATCGAGTCTTGCTCAAGTATGAGACTAGAAGTATAGGTATTGGTGCATAAAGGAAAAAAAATTGTGCAAGTACAAAATATATGACATTTTAACATAATCCTACCGATATAATATTTTAAGTTTCAAATTTTCTTGTTATTTAATCAATAAATTGATTCATGATCATTGATTAATTATTACTTGGTTTTAGATAAACCTTTGTTTCTTTTGTTATTATATATCTATATATGTTCTCTTAAGTGGCCAAAACATTTTCTTCTTCTCATGTCTCCTTGGTCAGACCTGGAGACTTTTGACCGATCCGGATGAATTGTTGGCAGCACCATGGTGTCCAATCGGTACAGCAGATATATATAAGTGAAGCTTCTGTTTTAAAAATCATTTTGGTCTGTTCCATGTTTCAGACCAATCAAATAAAACTGTCATCAAGCAGCTCTTCTTCTTCAGCATTACTAGCACATATATATTGCCATCGCCGTTCAGAAGTTGTCCCGTGATTGCTATCTGTCTTGCATTTTCAATGCCACACCAAAAGCTGGTCACACTTTTATCTCAAATTTTAACAAATCAGTGCAGCTTATATGAAAATAAGTGTCCAGTTATGTAATCAAGAAAGAATTCAATTTGTTTTACAAAATAACGCCTATGTACATATCCCTAAAAAGTTTTCTTACTCCTCACATTAAATGTTTAATTAGGCGTAGTTTAGTCATAATAGGTACTTTTGTATAGAATTTAGTATTTTCTTAATGGGCGTGCTAAAAACAAATTATTATTGTGAACCGGAGGGAGTATGTTACAAGCATGACTGCAAAAAGAACATAGCTATTCGGGGAAACTAACAACAACATACTCAGTATAATCCCACAACTGGGGTCTGGAAGAGGATAGTGTGTACGCATATCTTACCTCTACCTCGTGGAGGTAGAGAGGTTGTTTTCAAAGACCCTCAGCTCAAGGACAAAATAAGAAGGAGCAGTAGCAATAAGTAGTATCAACATCGATTCATAAACAACATCGATAAAGTAAAATAAGCGAAAGAAATAACAAGTAGAAATACAACTCTACGAAAAGGAAAAAAGGAAGGGAAAAAAAGAACTATAAGACTAATACTACTGCCACTAGGATGACAATGGAATACACCCACCTACCCTCTAAACTTCTACCCTAATCTTCGACCTCCACACACCCCCTTATCTCGGGCCATGTTCTCAATCAGTTGAAGTTTCGTCATGTCCCTGCCTAATCACCTCACCTCAATACTTCTTAGGGCTACCTCTACCTTTCCTCATGACCCCCACAGCCAATCTCTCACAACTTCTCATGGGGGCGTCAACGCCTTTCCTCTTCACATGCATGTACCATCTTAACCTGACTTCATGCATCTTGTCCTCCACGGGGGTCACTCCTACCTTGTCCCGAATAACTTCATTCCTAATCCTATCTCTCCTGAAACGCACGCACATCCACCTCAGTATTCTCATCTCGGCTACTTTCATCTTTTGGATACAAGTGTTTTTAACTGGCCAATACTCTGCCCCAAACAATATTCAGGGAAACTACCAATGAAATCACCTAAAGTACTTTATTAGATTAATAGCTGCTATAGGTATTTCATTTTTTGTGAGTAAGTTGTTTTAAGGCTCTAACATTCTTGCCAATAGATTATCTTCATTTTGTTCCGGATTGTAACCTCTAATGAAAAATATAGCTCCATGAGCAAAAGCTCTTTTCTTAAATTCAAGCGATCTTTTCGTACTATCAACTATAAATACATAGAAATTAAACTCATTCGAAAAAATACCTTACTTCCCTCTTTGTATTATTTATTCTATTAACTTTGTGTAGATTCATACGGGTTAACAACTACTGAAATGTTTTAAAGACAAATTTAATTCTTATTCTCCCTCAAACTATGGAGTTTAAGTGGAAGTGCATGCATGGATTTATTCTTTGATTAGATGAATACCGAAAGCTGACATTCATATGCCACACTGTATCCTACTCAGTACCATGGACAAGTATTTGTGTCCATCCATGCTCAAAAAGGAAAAACTTTTATTTCTCTTCTTTGGTTTGACAACCAAAATCACAAGGCCTTAGCAATATTTGCGTAGTTAATATCATAAATGTCAGAAAAACAAACACAATGACAACAACTCAATCACTCCATAGTAATATCTTTCCATTACTGCCTATTTTTTTTATGAAAGATTTCTTCAATTCAAGGCAATTATACTGAATGGAAACTGGATTATGTCATATCTGCAGCCTATTAACCCCAGGCTGTTAATAACTCTATATCTGTTTGGTATAAGTAAGAGACTAAAGAGTCATATTTTGATTTTTATACATCTCCTCAATTACATAAATTTAGCAAGTGGAACTTTATACTTTAGTCTAATGTATGATTACTGGCAGTGATGAGCCTTCGGCAATGATATGTTAAACAGATACTTTTTTCCATCAGTGTGCACAGCTCTTACCTTGTTCTTCATTTTTCAACAAGTAGGCATCTCACACAGTCCAAGTAGGAGAGCTACAAAGACCTATTCAAATGGAATTGCTGCTATTGGCAGAGTCTATTTTAGATCCTAAAAGCATATGCTTTTACTGTTATCAGGCTCTGCTACTCATGCTCGTAAGGCGATGTTTCACTTGAAGAATCACTTTCAAATGGGGCGTTTTCTCTTGGTGATGAAGGAAGTGATTCTTGTTGAGAAGATAAACCTGGAAAGAAATGTTGAGTTAGCATAACAGTCATTGATACTCAATAATGGTATAGCTGAAAAAGTGAAGGACCCCAAAGCCACATAACAAAGAATAATCTGGATATTGGCCTCACATAAATGCTTAGATTCTACTAACTCTAGTTGTAGCAGAGAGGGCATAGAATTTGATCTTAGATTCTACTCATGAAAGACATAAGGGCCAATATGCACAAAAGAGAAAGAACACAAAGAAAAAGAAATCAGGAGATAATGTCAGGGATCCACCAACCTTTTGCCACTCTGGGACGGAACTTCTTTGTATGCCGTCTAATCAGCTTCTTGGCCTTTGTTATGGTTAATTGTCTGGCAAAGGGAGAGAATTCCGCCTCACCTTCACTCCAGTCACCGTGTAAGTCATCTTCTTCACCCCTCATTGTCCGAAGCACGAAAGCCTTGGCCTTTTTGCGCTGGGAATTAAAAAGGCCTTTTACTGAGGTGACAAACCCATCACCTGCGCCATCAGTGGGACGCTTAGGCCAGGATAGCAGGTTCTGCTCAGATTTTTCAGCTGAACCACCATCACTATCACTGAGATTAAGGTCAATATCGGGAACACCAGCAACACTAGCTTCCTTTTGGTTGTTCGCTTTGAACTTCTTGCCCTGCATTAAAATTAATAGACATACACCATGAAGCTTTAAGAACCCCCTAAAGTAATCTAACAGTCTGGAGATATTTATCACGGAGAAAGTAAAAGAGAAGGGTGGTTGTAATGCAGCACGAACCAGAAACTGAATTTGTTGATTTAATATGGCCAATAATTAGGCTATGAAAACTTAAAAGAATTTCAAAGAATTATAACCTGCATTCCTGTTACTGATTTAAGGACTCCCCAGATGATATGCTTCTTAACTCGTGAGAATAATCTCTGCCAGGTTCCAGTAAATTCAACGCGATGGAATGTATCCATCAGCAATCTCATATCACCCACAGCAAATCTTGATCCTTCATATGTAATTTGTAACTCAACCTAACCCATGCATAAATAAGAATGAATTAGTTATGGAACTAACAGATTTAAAAAATATACACATAATAACACAAATTGACTGACTTGACTAATCTTGATATTATGGAACTCTCTCATTCTTCGGGGCCTAGATTTTTTCTCATCATGTGCCTTCCCCACCTTTTTCTCTTCATGAGAGGAACGACCAGATTTAACTAATTTTGATTCCTTGGATTTGCTTCTGTTAGCTTCATCTGGCTGCTCAATACTTGCGAGGGGCCCACTTTTTGAAGAAGAAACACTTGATGAGTGCATTTGCAGTACAAGTTCATTAGCAACAGATTCAGCTACATTTTCCTCCCAGTTTCTATCAAAGGAGGATGTTCGTCTTAGCTTAGGGGTCACAGCAGTAACATTAGCTTTTTGGTTCTGCACCTTTGATGCCTGCACATATTCAGGCATACAAAACTCATTTGGTAAAAAAGATATGATTATAGATCAAGGAACTATACCGAAGAATTTATCTGAGTCTGTAAAATAAAATTAAAGAAAGAGGACGTGCGAACCACAGCTCACTCCGTCATTTGCTTCCATTGGTTAGCTAGATGAATAAGTAACCAACAACCAACTGAAGGGATCAGAGACTCACTAGGGATAAATCGCCATAAGAGGAAGAATGAGAATCTTTAGTTAAAATGCTACTTGAAGCTGGTGCATCCTGCACTGAGCCTTTCTTTGCACGTTTGGCACCAGCAGTTGTTGAAACTTTCCATACTTCCTACAAACAAAAGAAATGTTATCAACATTATCTTGTCACATTGTTAAAGCATCAGGTTGCTTAAACTCATTGCACCGTAGAACTGATAAATGGGACCTGAGACAGACCTGCCGCCTCTGGGAATCTTGTTCATCTTCTGGGAAAAAATACGCCCACATCATTCTGTACATTGACTCAGTCAGATGTATCTTTAAGGGATAAATCTCCACCTACACAAAGGAGAAATCTAAACAGGTTATAAGAGGAATTATCATAAAAGAAGCCAAAAGGGTGAAAAAGGGTTGATCTCTTACAAATGTCCTAGTGTGAAGATTTAATAAATAATTCAATGAGGTAACTGTAAGTTTCCAACTTTGTGAAAACTTAACTTATTAAAAGAAAAAGCAATACTATTACCTGCAACAGTTCAATGGTAGAGTTTCCATCTTTCGGAGCTCCCTGTTTGGCATCTACCCGAACCATAACTTTTCTGAAGCAATTACAAGTAAAAATAGTATGATCGCAATGCAATGGAACAACAAAACAAAGATATTAAGCTTCCGAAGAACATTGCAAGGTAAGCTTTCAGTATTTCCGTTAACAGATCTTTTAATTTTCATCTGATGATGCTTTTCTTTTGCCATTTTCAATAGGTATGTTTGATGGTGTTTTCTTCCAAGTGTCCACGAAAAAAAAAAAGAATTTTATGCAATTCTCACTTAATGGTTTTCAGTAGGTATGTCAAAGCATGAATTGTCAAACAAATTGTTTAACACATCACTCCAGAAAACAACAGAAATTTTAACATAATAAAATGCTTAATGCGAAATAGATAAGGGAGTAGCATATAATGTATCATGTGAACATTTATTTTTCTTTTTATTCTAAATAAAAGATCGGGTATTGACCAAAAAGGAAGAAATGGAAGTATTAGTTTAACTGGACAGCTATGTCGTTCTGAGTTAGTCAATAGCTGATTATTTCTCGCTTCAAGCATACCAGATCAGGAGATCATCATGCCTCATTCTCTTCATCATTGTTATAAGGAGTTGGTTCTTCTAATTATAAGTGGAGAATGAGGAAATTGTTCGGGAATTTATGGTTACAATGCAAAGACTGGCACCAATCTCCATCAACCATCACATAATCGCAGATGATACTGCATTTTTGGGATGAGGAAATTAAGTTTGCAAAGTAAAAGACTCCATCATGGCGCCAATCGGCAAAAGGAGAAAAGCACAAACAAGATGCATTAAATATGCATGACTAATAATGCAAGAAGTAGAACAGAAGAATAATAGGAAGTAGCCGGCATTACTTTCCCCATTCTGGAGGAGGATTCCATGCTGATAAAAGCATATCTGACTTGGCGTTGGGCAGGCAGTTCCTCACAACAAAGTACTTTATTGTGAACTTAGCAATTCCAATATCTTTGTAATCCCGGTCAAAATCATATATCTGCATTGAGGAATGGAAAATAAAATATTTTGATTCAAGTGATTCCATGTGAAAGAAGCTACATTCAGTTCCGATAACTAAAAATATCAGGATTTAAGATTCCAAAGTAGCAGAGGAAAACAAGTAATCACTTTTTCCTCGTCAAACGCATTACTAAATCAAGAGAGCTTCCTCCCTAAAGAAATAGCAAGAGGATAGGCTAGCCTAAGCCCTGATCTTCTTAGCCGGTACTTTACTGTTCAAATGTAAGTTTCCTGGTCTGAACTTTGCTAACTTGAACCTCATTTCTAATGCAATTTTTTCTAGGTAAAATAGTGTAATATGTCCAGCTAAACATTGACTAGACCAGCCAAAAATGGTTCGATCATTTTCTAGCAGTAAATCAGCGTTAGATGAAGACTCTCACGTGAACAAGGAATGATTTATTTAGATTAAAAATAGAAATCATAGTTCGGAAGGTTTTACTTTCCACAAATTTTGCATCTCCATATTGTAGATTGGTATGTAAATTTTCAGTATTTGCCGTTCATTAGGAGGAAAGGAGGTATATCTCATTTTGCAGAAAAGTGCCACTTTTCATATTAGAACACTCAACCTAGCATAATTGAGAGTGCAAAACCCATCAAGTGTTCACCAATACATTACCTGATTTGAGAAATTTCTAACTCCTAGAATAATCAAAAGATTAAGGTGCTAGTTTGCTGTAAAACGATGGTACAGTTTAGACTATTTCACTATCTTCTGTTTTTTGCATGGAAGCACAAAGGTGGTCCCTGAACTAATACACACAAAGAATTAGTTAAGTGAAAACAAATTCAGACCTCCAAGCCAACAGTTCCTAGATATTGTAACTCATTTTGTTGAAGGATGTCAGTATTTCCTATCAGCTGACTAGTCTGACATAAAAGCTACTGACGAAGGATATGCATATTTTTTAACTAGTGTTACTTCAATAAAGAACTTCGCGGGAATTTCAGCCAAGCAAAGACACAATCAAACATGATTAAATTATATAGAGACTCACCATGTCATTTATTTCAGCTTCAGCAAATGATTTACCATCCACAAGCATACTCCAGACCAATTTATTAATTTGCAAAGAGATGCGCATAGCACAAGAAGGACTTTTGTTTTTTTCTTTCTCCATCAACCGTAGCTGTGCAGCCTTCTGTAAAGCCATTCTCAGAGATGCAGATGCAACTTTTCTAGATTTTTTAGCATTTACCAGCTCTTTCTTCAGTTTTTGCACCTGTGGACAGTCAACATAACAGGCATTCACTTTAATACACCTCCTATTTATAATTATAATAAAATCTGTGCAACGTCAAATGAATCTATCAGAAATTTGTGGAAGAGGCAAATCGTCAGAACTAGGGTAAATTCTTCAGAAAGTAGTTGCTAGGTTCATGATGGGGCACAGTTCGGAGAAAATGAGTATAAAGCCAACCAGCCAGTTGTTAATAGGATTAACACAAATTGGCCGCAAAAGCTTCTCATTAACAGTAAAACAGGTAAAATGGATAGTTTAACGTTAAATATCTCAAATAGAGAAATGCGTCAATTTTTTTGGAATAGACAAATAAGGGAAGTGTCATATAAATTAAAACGGAGAGAGTAATTGTTAGTTTGTCTTTATAGTTACTTTTTTTTGCATTACATAGATATGTTTTATCTTTTTCCTCACTGCACCCTTCATTACAGGAGTTCACTCTTTAATTCGCCTTTCATTTAAGGCCCCAACAGACCTTGGGCACTTTAATATGCTTTTCGCATTTGACAACACTGTTATTTCACAATAAAAAAGGTACAGGACTAATACCACATTCATAAAGTTAAAGTGCTTCAGAGAGTTCCTGTCTTACCAATATGGACCTTCCACCACAAATAATCCAGAGATCACCTTCCTTTACGGGGCCCATGTCCGCGGAAACATCAGTAGAAAGAGATAATTTCCTAATATCTTCCTGGATCAACTTCTGGACTCGTTCTTCACACTCAAGCTCCACTCTTGCTAACTCTACCTCTTCCACTCCATCAGGAACGACTTCATCAGCCTCTTCTTCATCATCTTCATCATCACCTTCTGAATATGAGAAACTAACTTTTCGAGGCCTGAATTAGCATCCCAATTTAATTTAGTTGAGAGCTCAACAAAAAAATGAGGATTGTGAAGCAACTGATCTAACATCCAAGTATATTAAAGGGTTCAAAAGGAACAATATGAGATAGATGCATTCACTTCCACAAAAACAAATTGAAAACAATAAGATGTTGAAATTAATGACAAAAATTTTAATAGGTGTCTGTACTTTGGAGCCCGAGCAAGGAGAAGATTGGTCAACACATCTAACATAACTTGAAATTGACGAGACGTCATTGCTGCTGTTATGTTATGTGAATTGAATGAAAGTTCCTTCAAGGGTTTCACCTGGATAAAACATTATCATAGTTGAGAATCAAACAAAAGATAGTACACTTGTGATCCCATGAAACAATGTCAACAGGTTGTCACAGATTCAGAAACAAGGCATACCTTCAACTGTGTTGTTCCGCCTTTATGTCTAGTGTAGCGGAAATACATATCACAAGGCATAAACACTCTTTCAAGTAATGCTCCAGTGCGTTTAACTTTCGGTGAGCTTCTCCGAATTTTAGGAAGCCACTGCACTCCAGCCCCTGGATCTACATCAGTTGGGGCGACATGTGCCTGTACCTGTTCTAACATCACAGACAACTCCATGCGATTCCACGTCATTTGTGGTTGAGACTCAGGAATTTGGACACCTCCTCCACCAAGAGCTTGCTCAATCACTTCATAGCCAATGGAAATAACTGAATGGAATGAACGAGCCAAAACACGACCACTCACAGCAGCTAACAGAAATCTACCCTGTCAAGGAGGGAGGGTTCTGTAGCATTAGCATAGATGAAAATTCAAAGCATTGCTATAGATTACACATACATAATATTTCCCCTTTCTTGTCATTGTATGTAGGATTACAAATTTCCCTAACAATGTTTGCATCACAACACTCAATTGAACATCACAAGTTTGTAACAATACATTGATACTATTATAAGAGTAAAGCAATTTCTAAGGGTCTTCTAGCACTCAATGCTATAAAGTGAATCACACTTGGAATTTAAAAGCACTTGAATAAAGCCAAATGAAGAAAATTATCATAAAATAAAACTAAAGCTGAATGAAGAAGCACATATTCATGTAGGTGATAGAAGCTGTTAATAATTTACAGTTAAGTTGAGCTGCATAGAGCACAAAGTGATCAGGGTGTTTCACCCGCCATCATGACAGGTTAAGCACCTCAATGCACACCTTTCGGCTTTGAGATAATTAGTATGAGAAACAAGGGTATAAACAAAGCTACTTTCATATAATGATATCAGTTACTTGATTGTGTTTCCTCTCTTCAGCTATATTACATCCAGCGAATGATCAAGTGAGATAGAAAGAAAATAAATAAATATTAATAATTAACTATGAATAATGATAAAAAGAAACTAGGAAATTATGACCTTGCTAGAATTAACAATTGATCCAAGAATGACTCTCTATTAACTTACATTTGCATCCTCCGAGTGAAGGTTGAATTGTGGTTCAATGACATTCACCATAAAATGGCGAGTCCCCTCCTCCTCAGAGTTTTCAGCAACACCAAGCTTTGCTGGTAGTAAAAGAAAAAAAGGACAAAACACAACAATAAGCATTTAGCAGTAAGGAGTTCAAACAGAGAAGTCCAGCAAAAGATTCTCACGCACATCTCAAAGAGCATGTAAATGTTCATATTGATCACATGCAGCTATCTCCAGCTGGTGCAACTGATTGTCAAAATATGCCAGCATGTAAACTGGATAAACCTAATACCTACACTTACTGGAAAAGGTTGTCCCTACTAGTCACTGCAAAATAAGTGAAATGCATAGCCTAACTTTATAGGTAGACACTTGAAAAAATTGTGGTGTTAAGCATCCCTATGCCTCAGAGAAGAATACACATTCTATGTCCAAAGTATGATAAAAATTTCAAGTTTCAGTTAGAGCTTACCAGTAGAACTCGACTGAGGAGTGTCTGCGTTAACTGCATTTGATGGGGGTGGTTCTAATTGTGATTTTGGTGGCCCTGCTTGTTCCGGAAGAGACTTATTGTTATCATCTTGACTCCTTGATGGCCCTGCATCTTGACTGGGAGGAGACTTCTGGTTATCATCTTCATGTGATTCAATACTATTAATTACCTTACTTTCCTCCAGCAGCTTTCGTTGCGCATATTGCCTAGAGGGAGATGGTTTTGAAGGTTCAAAGGCTTTAGATAATCCAGCTACCCAGGACCGAACAGCATCTCTTATTTCAAGTGTCCACAAAATCTTAAGACCATAGACAAAGATACGTTGACAATTATCTGCTATCACTACATTGTATCCATCATCGTCACTTGGGTCAGATCTTGTCTTGTCCTCACTTTCACTCTCATTATCAACTTCAGACTTAACGCATGTCGTCTCAATATTTCTTCTACCAGCTTCTTGCCATGCCAATAACCTTTCTGGGTCAGCCTTTGGGGATTGCCTTCTGATCGTGAAGTACTCAGATGATAAAAGAAAACCGTCATCTTGATGCCTGTCCACGCTGCCACTCATACTGCCAGGTTTATCATTAGCAGACATATCCGAAACTGCAGTTTGTGATTCTTTTCTAGCCTTTTGAACTACTTTTGCAACACTAATGCTATCATCTCTACTGATAAATGCCTTTGGAATGTGAAGGTCAATACCTTGGTACACAAGTTCAAGAGGGTCTCGTACACTCTCAAATGTGTACTTTTGCTTACCCCGGCCTAAATAAATTTCAAATTTTAACTTTGTCATTGTAAATGTCAGCCCCTTAGCCGGGTCATCATCATATAAAGGCATATGCTTTATACATGTTGGCGTTGAATCAATTCTAAACATAAATTCAGTCATTACTCTGTCCAATGACAGATTGCCAGATCTAGGAATTCTTGGAACTCCAAAACGGGGCCATCTTGAAAAGGTCCGCAACTTCTGAGGAGGAATGTAGTTTAAGTTCCAAAATTTGATTAGCCATGCCAAATCATGAGGACCAACCTGTATTGTTGGTGAATTGACTGCCCCGGTATCTTTCTTTTGAGCACCAAAGGCAGCAGTGCTCGAGAGACCCTGATTACCCGCAGAGCTTACCTCTGACTGATTATCATGGAAGGGAAGAGAGGGCCTAAGCAAAAGATTAAACCGTAGGGACAGAAAAGTTGATCTAAAGGGATCAAAAACTTTTTCACGAGGCACGCCTTCATTTGGAAGAGCAAATAAATAATGGTTTAGAGGATTTCCAGATTCACAATCCCATTCCATTAACACTTCAACACTAAAGGCCGGGGCTTCTAGGAAAGTGCAGGAAAAGCCAGTTAGATGTTTTAAGTCAGTGTTCCTCGACAAGCTATCCAAACTGCTTAATAGAATCTTGAAGTCCTTCGCAAAAGCATAAATACGACCATCTGCCTGCTGGATCTCCATATACCCAGATGCTATCTGAAGCTTGTTGGATTTTTCATAAGGATCTGTACTGGAAAGAATATTGACTTGAGACTCATCGAAATATAAGGTGGAGCTCCCATGAATGTAGTGTCTCATTTCATCCCACCATGGCAAGCTCTTTTCCTTTTTAGGTGGAGGAGGATCCGGATTTGGATTTCTGATGCTCAAATTGGCCCTACGAAGGGCCACAGTGAAAGCATAGCTGAGATCAGTCAATGCAGGTTCAAAACCAACTCCGAACGAAATTTCTGCTTTCTGAAAGTGTAAGGGCAAATCCAAATATGTTTTCATTGGTGGAGTTGTCCCAGTGACTGATCGAAGCAAACGGACCTTCCTCCATCTCCCAATGAACACATTTTGCTGCATTTGGGGCTGAAAAGGTGTTGCCTGCAGTTAATATGGACGAAAAAGGTTCACCAAAATGCCAGTGGGTACATTAAAAGATTTCCATACATTCAAAAGGTAACTCATGAGTAAACCTTTTCAAAAACGCTGATAAATGAACTTCTCAAGAAAAAAAGGAAAAGTTAGACGTCTAACATCTTCTGCTTTAGGATTATCCTATTCCAAGGTGCAATGATAAACATAAATTTGAATGGTATTATTATTTCACAGAAATTATTTCACCTAGTAGAATTTTTGTAACCGCTTAAAAATCTTTGCATCCGGATATCATCAGATTGATACAGTTGAATTTAGTAGTCTTGTCAACTTCAGCATACTGATGGAACTTGGCAGCAAGAGTTATATATACGCACGAATCAGGAGTTTGTTGAGCATTCAGTAAACTTACCCACAGAGTAAAAATAGAAGCAGCAGTACTTGTCCGTGTTGCCTTAACAGTTAAAACAATAGAAAGTGAAGTTTGACATGACAAAGGCAACACTAAAGACTGCACTATTATGAAAATAATGTTTTGATTTGTTCCTTATAGCGTAACATTGTAGTACTAATATCAAAGCTGATAACTATTTCATGATGAATTGACTGGGAAACCATATTCATCCGTCATGATTAAGTTTGTAAATAATATGGGTCCTGCTAATATTTCCAGTATTAAGGCAAGTAAAAATGGTGCTTTGATAGGCAAAGTTCAAAACAACAGAATCTGCATGTGCACTACTTATGTCTAGTCTCTTCAAAGTATTAGAATGACCAAATAATAGCAAATTGCAATAAATTTGGGAGGAATAATTGAAAACTACTAGATGGAGAATCTCCTACTCTCTTCATTATGAGAAGCAGCAATTTCATTTTCGCATCATACAGCGAAAATGAAGCATATACAAGTATTGCAGGATATCAAGAAACAAAATCAAGCAGACAGAAAATGCAGGAAAAGTTATTGCCTTCTCATGACCATATATATTCAGTAAAAGCCAAAGGGATTTGGATGTTTGAGAAGGATGAAAAAAACAAAGAACTAAAGATTGTACCTGCTGAGCCATTACAAGACGGCCTTCACATCGGCCTGAATTAGCAGCAAGAAGCGGACATGTGTAGTTTCTTATCCGAACAACAAGAGAACCTGTACGCAAATTGATGTTACTACCATATAATCGTGAAAATGGGATGCTATGTGCACGGCATACTGGATCAAGCTTTTGCAGAAGCTCTATCATCCCTGCATCACCTCCTTCAATTTTTGTCAAGCTTACATCTAATTCAGTAGCAGAAATGGAAAAAAGAGAAGTTCTTGCAGTGCTAAGCTTGAAGCCCGCTTGAAATCCTTCATTACAGGCCCCGGAGCCTTCTGCAAGAACAAGCTTTTTGCATGCCTGGTAATATGACCTGAATGACTGCTTGTAGATCTCCTCCCGCAGTTTCTGAATGGCTGAAGTATCCTCTACATCAATCTCTTCTCCGTTAATATTGATCTTGCCATCATCAAGAGGATCATTTCCTTCAGCAGAACCTTCACATTTTCTGCCTTTGGAAATAAGTTCATCAAGAAAGTTTAATCTGACCGCTGATTCACAGGCCCCGTTCTTCCATAGCTGATAATGTTCATCAAGCCATCCCTGTATTGGTTCTTCTTCAATATCAGCAGTGAGCTTCTTTATGCAGAATCTGACTCGACCAATTTTTGTTGAACTAGTCTTTTTAGCTTTCGGTTTCTCTTCCTTATTGGGAAACATAAGTTTAGTCTTTGCAGCAGTTACGAGCTTTAAAGCTCGAATCATTTCCTCAACAGAATCATCTATAGCACGCAATTGCAACCTGTATGGCATGCATATATGAACATCAAGGGCTTGAATTACCCAATCCCATGTTGTGCCATTCTCAGTTTTTTCATTTGGTGCGCTGCTAGAGGGGTTGGGAATACGAGATATTTGCATCCTGCTGCTTCGAAATAGTCTTGCATTGTTGAAGTTGAGCATGATCCCTTCAAGAAGCATACCTATCCGAGCATTTTCTGAAAAGATCGACTGCACCTGAACAGCTGTCTCAACGCCATCTCCAACTTCAGCAGATATATTAAGCACTTCCACATCAAGAGCAAAAACTGATTCTCTTTTCTTGTGTTGTTTCTCCAGCTGTAGTGATTCTTTGGAGGTCTCTTTGCCCTGCTCATTATCTTTAAGATCTCCTTCTTTAGCAGGTTCTTGAAGCTTCTGATTGTGCACGAGCAACTTCAATTGCAGGCCCAGCTCAAACAATGCTATATGTGCATCAGGCTCCCATCTAACTGATATATCGCTGGCACTAAAGAGAGAGCACGTCGGAATCTCTTTAAGGCCACCAGATCGTTTCACAAACTTTGTATTCTGCATATCAAGCAATGTAACTTTAGTGCCAAGGTTTCTGTCTTCTAAATGTTCTTGAAAAATAGATTTGGCTCTTTCAAGCTCCACTTGTGTCGATTGTTTCTCCTTGTTCATACAAAATTTTAGGTGGAAAATATCAAGGGACACAGAGTACTTCACTTTTTCTAATTTATCTGAAGCTGTAGATATTATATTTGCAGTGCGGGGGGTACCATCAGCTGAAACACTAATCACAATACGACCACCCTGAGATCCATAATTGACCCGTTTCGGGTCAGGAACAACAGCATTTTCCAAGCCCACCTCTCCAATTATATTTAAAGAGCACTGTTGTAGATTAAATTTTATTTCTTGAATCCCTTTTCCTGATGGCTTGGATGATTTCGTTCCCTGGGTATTTGGTTTCTTACCAGAGACAGAGAAGCTCTTCAGGAAACGTTTGAAAGAGAAAGCTGCTGATATCAGCGATGCGAGGCGCCTATAGGTCAAGTATATACCCATGCCAGGAACATCAACAGAGAGAACTTTTTTACAGTTAAGTCCCTCTTCAGGTGAATCCAAATCTTTCCTGCCCATATCAAGACTGACTTTTGCTATATGAATTACTGAACTAATGTTTTTTTCAACCCCAAACAGGTCCTTTATGCATTCTTGATGCTCGTCAGACATGTTTAGATTGAATTCAACAATTTCCGTTTGCATTACTGCGCCTGCACTTGATGTATTATTGGAAAAGAAATGTAAAGACTGAGAACAAGCCTGCAATATACAGATGACAAAGGACGATGCATCATATTTCTTTGATAAAGAAGTACGATGCATCATATTTAAACAGGAGGATGAAATAACGTGTCTACTACAAAAGTATTCTACAGACACCAGCTGACAACCTAGTTATCCATGCTAATATTGATGTAAAATTTTTAGACTACTTCGAATAGAAAGGGAAACTCATTCTCAGGAGAAACTAAATGTCTAGAACGCAGCATGTCCTTGATTACATGGAGAAGGCAAAGAAATCAGTTCAAGCAAAAGGTCACCAACTCCGTGAGTCCCTTGTAGCTGAGAGATGCAAATTATAGGAAAGAGTTCAAGACCAATAGCTTTACTATGTTGAAGCCAAACTACTATCTTAATCCATAGAGTTTCAGCAGATCAGATATTTAAGCATTGTATTCTGTCTAAAACAACAAATAGCTTAAGTAAAATCATGAAAAAAACAAACTCAATTTTTTTTTGAGTTGGGATCGCTAAATGTTTGTGCAAACTAAAGACAAGATTTGAGAAGGAACAAAGAGAAGAATATCATGTAAGGGACAACATCTCAAACAAGAGTCAAAGATGTCCACAGGATATCAGAAGTCTTACATGACACAATGGCAAGCCATTCAGATCATAGACCATTATGGCCATTTCAGGGGCCGAAATAGTGGCGGTCCACATAATGGCTTTATGATCAGATGACTTTGTTTTTTCACGAGTAGAACTTTCTTCTCGGAGTACCATCTTCTTTTTCTTTGAAGCATGAAGGCGCATCCAAGGATTTAATCTTGTAATTATGAGGTTGCACCGCGTACCTCCAAGCTTAACACCAATTTCAGATCTGATAGGTGAAGGAGGCTGAAAGTAAAATGTTATGTATGATCAAATTGCAGAAGAAGAATTGACATAATTAAGACATACAGAAATAATGAATGCCAAAGGGGAAGCATGAAAAAGATGATATACAGCAAAAGGGGAACATGTCATGGATAGAACATTAGTTTAACTTATATTCATCCTTATAAATGATGCTGGTAGAGGAGCACGCATAGTGAGGCGAATCCTTAACAAGCACAACATCTGTTACAGGAGCAACATGCAAAATCATGCAAACCTTTCAACTCCCGATAAAGAAAATAGAAAGCATGAATAGTAACTAAAACCAGGAATATTGAGGAAAAGAGAAACCCTAACCAATGCCTGCATTGCAGCAGTGCCACCTAGACAACTCGACTACATACAAGAATGACGCTTTGGCAGTTAGCCACTAAGAAAGCTTCTCTTAAATTCCTACGCTGCTATTTCCCCGCACCATGGAATTGGTAAAACATTCGTGTGTAATGGTCTCAATAGGTATATAAATTATAGGCATACAATCGTGTATAGTCAACATTTTCCATATTTTGCTTCCATCATCCTAAACCATTTCGAAAATGAAGTCTGCACCCACCTTCTCCATTTCATCTCATATTAAACCATAATTTGAGTGCATATAGCACATTCTATATTTAAAAGTAATTCTCTTAAATTTCACATATACAAGTTTTTATATTTCCATTCCACAAAAGAAAAATTCATTTTTCCTGTTAAATGAAATTGAACAAAAATACATAATATCATGCACAGAATTAGTAGATCCAACTAAACTAAAAAGATGGGCAGTTCAAGCATGGTATGTTGAAAAGGAAAAATCTATTCATCTTAAATACGGTATCAACTTTGAGAACTTCATTGAGGTGAATATAGTATGTCCGAGTTTGCCTTCTCAACAGTGAAAGAAATAACTCTACAACGTGATAGCTAAATGAACAGCAGTTTGCCAAAAATAAGAAAGCTAAGAAAATTGGTGCAGCTAAAAGCAGGCAGCATTTCACCTCAAGTGGAATATAAACTGAAGCAATGGTTTCAAGTTTTGATATCTCGACAATTGATGTGCCGGCATCTTTAAGTAGCTACAGCATAGTAAAAATCAATCTTTAGATAAATACTTGGCAATAGAAATTTTATAGTAAAGAAGAGTTTAAAGGAATTGACCATGCGAACATACATGAATTTCACTGATCTCCAACTGAACATGAAGTTGCGTGCTTTCTCCAACATCTTCAATAGATTGAGTTTTTGAGCCTTTTAAATGGATGCCCATAATGCTATTCTCAACCATAAAACCCTCTACCCGGTGCACAAACTTCACATCCACTTTGGGTAAAGTGAAGCTAAGCTATCAAACAAAATACAGTAAGTATATCAATCAAATGCAAGCACCACTACCTATATGCGTGCTATTACATAACAAGTATTTGGTATCCCAGTCCACGCATTATATGTCGATCACGTGTTTTTTACCAAGCATTGTACGAGATGATGCCTAATCCACCAGTCACTCCTATTTCAACTGCTTGACAAAAGCTGTTACCCTAACTGCAACTCTTTTACCTGATATCTACTGTGCCAACTGCAGTCAGATCATGATTTCCATTTAATATTTCAACTGTGAACAATAATGAAATTTCTTCAAGTGATGGCAAAACAAGTAAGATCAAAGTGCCTCACATAGGACTCCCCGCCCAAAAAGTTAAAGAGAGATTACAGACATAGCAGACCAGTTCTTCTAAGACTACACGAGGAAGAACTAGTCTAGAAAGGAGTTAATTTTCAACTGCACAGGAAAATGCACATAGGATTTTCAGTCAATATTCTTGATATTCAGGGTTTAACTGAATGTGTCGAATCCAATTAATTGGAGCATGTTTCACACATAATGGGTATTTAAAGAACACCATTGTAAATTGGGCCCTACTAACTGATAAACCACATTTACAACTTATGTAGTCTAGTCTAGTATTTCTTGTGATTATCCGGAAGAAGTAAGAACAATGTTCAACAGCATCATCTCCGTGCTATTGAACCTTAATTTTCCAGTCTGTTTTTATTGCTGTTTCTTCCTAGTGGTAATAGACTGCACATACCATCAATTAAGAACCTTGCCTAACAGTAAATTGCTTTCCATGCTGTTGTGCATGCAATGAAACACATGATCTCTATATGAACACTCCTTTTCTATGTTCATCTCACATACAGGTACATGTGACCACGAGTAAGATTTTTGCTTGCATAGTTTGATGCAAGGGCCATTTTCTTCACACTAGGCAGATTGTACTCTTTAACATTAAACTCTTCTACTTCTCAGTCTTAAGTTTATTCTAATAGTTGATAAAATCCAAGAATTCCTTAACCTGCTCTTGTACTCCTAGCTACTCACATTTCTATTCAATGCTAGACAATATAAAAATAAAGTGCCCTCCGTTTGAACCCCTAGAATGACACACCCTAGAAATTTTAGGGGATGTCTTTCTTTTTCCTTAATAAAAAGCATGACCTCCCTACAATTACTGAAATCCCAATAATTCTTTCCCATACATGTTGAAACCCTTATCCCCCCATAGAGAATCTATATGTTATCTAGTGGTGGCGGAACCAACTAAGATGCATGTTATCCGACCTGCTGCAGACATCTTTAATGCCTTCTTCTTTCCCTCTTCTACATCCAAACTTTCTGAAATGCTCCCATTAATCATCCATCTCATCATGACTGACCAATTCGTACTTCCCCGTAAACTGTATATCCCAACTGAATGTCATTCCCCCTTAAATCACCATCCAAGCCGCAAGGTAGCAGTAAAAATTGTCAATTGTTTGTTTTTTCGAAGATATTGAGTTTCAGCTCAATTATACAGTTCTCCCATTCCTCCTTCTACCTTTATCCGCCTCACCTTATTAAATTTCCATCTCCTTCCTTCATCAGAAAAATGGTAGCCATTTGGGTGAAGTATAGTATTATTTTTGGGTGTGGAGGCCACAATTGGTTGGAGATGTCATCAGTTGTACATTGGTCTTCCCTCATACACTGATCCTCCCTCTTTTTGCTTCGCTTGTTCACTTCACTAGTCATTCCTTCAGTATTCTCTATAACCTATCATGGAAGATCATTCAACTTTTGATGGCATATTCCTTCAGTTAAGCTTTTGGTCTTGGTTTGGGTTTTGGTTGGTCAGAGGCTGATTATGTTGTTACACTTAGTCTCGGTTTATGTTTGCTTTCTGTATCGATTTGTGGTTTTTTTAAGTGAACTTGGGTTTGTACTTTTTAAGTGAAATCTTTGGTTACAAGGAACCATCTGAAGTCCTGGGCTTTTCCTAGCAAGTCAAAGGCCTGCTTACTCAACTTCATACTGGATGGCCCCTAAAATTTCAGGCGTTCTGTTCTCAAACTCCCAAACTTAACCAATAATTCACTAACTGGTGCACTAATAGTTGTAATACTGGCTTCGTCTCTCCATTGTTCCTAGTCCCCATTTAACCTTTGAGTGCATCTTTCTTTTACATTGGGCTTATCATAATTTTCTGGGCCCGCCTTCAACTGTCTGACCCATCTTACCTTTGATTTAAAAAGATCACCCTGTAATCCAGTCCCATATGCAATATGTCATCGTTCTTGTATATGTTTCTTCTCCGACATATTAGTAACAGCAAAGAATTTCATTTGCAGCTTCTTCCATGGATCCAAATGATAAGGCTTTCTCCTTCACTGGGAACTCTATTTCTCCTTCACCAATGCATACAGATTTGATGGATTAGGGTACAGCTCTATCTCTTTTTCCACTGGCAAGCAATGTAATATAAGACTTTCTTAAGATGCGCTTAAGCCCTAAACTAAGCAAGCACAAACTGTACGCTTCATCTTTGATTTTTCGGCGCTTTAGCATAGTTACCAAAGCATCAAAGAGGATAAATATATAGTCAAGCACATGAGAAAAGATGAGAATAAGGAAATAGCTGACCTTTTCTGGAATCATAGAGGCATATTTTTCTCTCATAACAGCAAAAGCTGCTGGTTTTTTCTCTGGTTTTTCAGTAGTACCAGAGTCATTAATCGGCTTTATAGCTACATGTGAAGTATCTGCACTTTTCTTTTTAAGAAGCAGCTCCTCATTCAGATTAACCGAAATTTCACCATTTCTGATATCCACATTCCTAACAACCACTCCTGCTTCCCTAAATGAAAAGAAACAGCAACAAGAAGTAATGAGGCACAGTCAACATCAGACTTGCTTTTCACTATGATCAGATTACATGACGCATTTGAATAAGTCACAGCTGAAAGGATCTAGTATTTTTGTTTCCTTTTTTTTTTCTTCTTTTGGGGGGGCGGTGAGGGGGTTGAGGGGTAAGTAAGGGCAAAAGACACTGTTATCCACAATAAGCAATGATTTGTATCAAGCACATGTCTACAGTATAAAGCAAAGAATAGTAGCAAACAGGATCTGTTGGATGATATACTTCCCTTCTCATCTAGAAATGAGAATCGAGAAGAGCTAATTAAGTTGCTCTTGTTAATGCCACAAAACATTGTTGTTTTGAATAGCATAAAACAGAAAGCCGGTTGCTTAGCCGGTAAAACTTTTCATCTAGCAAAGTCAAGAAATACTTGTTCCCTTCATGCAGGACATATTTAAGTTAAAAGGTGAAATATTGTTCACGATGACATTTTCATGTTCACTGGTCAGTGATATAGCAGCTCTAGCTCAAACCAGTTTACGATGAAGTAAGGTTATTTTATTCACAATAACAGCACCAGGCAAGTGCTATTGTTATAGAGCACCAAGCAACTCTAGCTCAGATATTTACATTCCCCCAATTGTGTTGTTGTTTGATTTCAGATATCTACTATCTTACTGCCTTCTGTTTTATTTCTTGATTGACAAGCTAGATAGAAGTTCCACAACTTTTGTACGGCATATTGGGAGATACAATTACTTAGTTAATATAAGGCATCTTATGCTGTTGTGGAGGAGAATTATTTTCCATCTTTTGGAAATTTAGCTGTATGAGATGCTTGAGGGCTTCTACTTCCAAAGAAAACTAAACCAATTTGGTGCACATATTAAGCTTATAAGCTATAACCTTTAAAATTTCCAAAGAAAAGAAAAAAGCAAGAAAATGCAGAAGTAGTTGAGCCAACTGATTATCTCAGAAAAGGTTCTCGTGTTTAAAACAGCAAAGGTAATGAGACGGCCCAAGCTGTTAAAAAGTTGTAGGAAGAAAATAATGGCATGGACAGTAACGGCACTCCAAAAGCTTAGATTCTGTACCGAGCTTGTTACATATGTAACTAATACGAAGACCAATAAGGGACTTGGTGAAAATATATGCAAGCTGATCATTCTGTTGAGTTGTGTCCAACATCGGTGGGTTATGTGTATCTTGGTCTCCTTATATGGCTTGGGCAATCCTCACCTCATAAACTAGCTTTTGGGGTTGAGTTAGGCCCAATGTCCATATCTTATCATGGTATCAGAGCCAGGCCCATCCCAATTATTGTCACCAATGTTGGGCCCTCATTTATACTGTCCACGCTCCAATTGCAGGCCTGGGCGTGAGGGGAAGTGTTGAGTTGTGTCCCACATCGGTGGTTTATGGATATCTTGGTCTCCTTATATGGCTTGGGCAATCCTCACCTTATAAGCTAGCTTTTGGGGTTGAGTTAGGCCCAATGTCCATATCTTATCACATTCGATATACAAAGCCGCTCCCCCTAAGCAACTAAACCAGGTGGTTGCTGATAAACAGAAGTTAGCCCAAAAGTCGTCGGAAAAAAAATCAAAGTTGTCAGAATTTGATGCAATTTATACGGGTAGGCTCAGAAACATTGGACGAGTAAGTTGTCCGGAAAAAGTTTTGTCAAAAAGTGGAAGGAATGGTTCACACGCAACGGAAAATTCATTGTAGCTCGCAAGAACCCTAGTTCTGGCGATGTGTGGAGGCGCGTAAGGGACTTTCTGTCGGAGCGATTGACTATGGTTTTGTCACCTGACTTTTCCGAACAAGATGGTAGTGTTGGTTTTCACACAATAGTTACCGATGAAAAGATAATGCAAATCAATCTTGATTCGTCAACCGGAAAGACGCACAGTGACTGACTTACTTGTTCCGATGGGACTAGAATTTGTGGGGTTTGGTCGCACAAGGGTTTCGGTTCTGATGGTGGTACTAGTATATGCACAGTACTATTGTAGCAGTGATGAACCCTGGGAACAAGACAAAGTTGCCGGAAAATTGCACGGCGATGAGATCTTTCTTCCCGGGTGTCGCTGGAATGACGCAGAATAATAATTTTATCACTGAAGCTCTGATACCATGTGAGAATGCACGGGAGGAAAATCTATTTATTAACAATGATACGGTGATCCCTATATATAACATATACTACTCCTACTATATATGGGACTAGGGCATATTCTACTCTTACTACATATGGGGAGACATATTCACACGTAACTATCTAACAACAACAAGCAAATATATTACAATGTATGGGCTACAAGAGAAGTACCTAGGATTTGAATGACCAGATATATTAAACTACATAATGAATTTTTCTTAAAATGAAACAAATGAAAAAGGTATACCTATCATGGCCAAACTCACACAAGAGAGAAACTTCCTCACAACTGAAAGGGGCAGAGGTCCTTTCCGTCATGGTTTGTATTGCACGGTTGGCAGGAAAAGATCCGCTGTGCATTGATGATTGACCAGAACTGATTTGTGATTCAAATAAGTGAACAAGAATAGAAGTAACATGCAACTTGACAGACAAGGCTGGCTCTGATCCACTATCTTTAGATATATCAAGTGTCACTTCTTTAACTTCCAAACCAGCTTTTGGTGTCTACAAAATTTAAAGAGACAATTAACATGCATAGCAAACATGATACTTGAGGGAAAAAAAAGCTACCGAAATAAACAAGAACATAAGCATCACAAAGGAAAAAAATAACATGTGTTTCAGAACAAATTAAGAACATACTTTGGAACAAAATGGATGTCCTATTAAGAACAACTTTATCTAGTGATCATTGCATTAACATACTACACTATGGCTATAGGTCATTGCAGGACAGAAACTAATTTCGTACAATTCCTTCACTTTATGGGTAACGAATTTCCATCCACATAAAGCTTTAATGATATTCCCCAATACCACTAACTAATGGAGTACTCCTAGTTAAACTCTTCTTGGCAATGCTTCTTAATGATCTGTATCCAAAAGTATAAGAAGAAGTCTATAATATTTTTTCCAGTTTCCCATATATAACTCTATTAAAGAAATATAATGTTTATCTTTTGATAGGTAAGATAACTAAATTAAAAGCACTCAAAGGGGAACCTATGCACACCAGAGTATACCAATAAAAATAGAATATTCAAACCTCAAAAATATCTATCCCTCCAAATACCTCAGAGTAGTGATTACAACTAATTAACCCCTTCAAAAAAGTACACTCCACTCATTCAGGTTTTCATCATTTTCCTTTCTTGATATACTAACCATGTCGTTCACACCAACTCCTAGGTTTTTTGGCTCCATTTCTTGTTCTTTGTTTGTTCCCTTTTGTTCTTGCCTGCACTCTTAATGCTACTTCCCTGCCAGCTTTTCTCAATGTACACCGTCTGAACATTTACCTTCACTTCATATCGTCCCACTATAACCCCAAAAAGTGCCCAAAGTCTTATAATGCTGCCCTTGTAAATCTGGTCTGGCTACATCCGCAAAGAACATGTTACAATGGAATTTGTACAAATGCTTAAATAATATTAAGTATCTATTAAGATGCTGCCCTTCTAAATCTGGTCTGGCTACATCCACAAAGAACATGTTACAATGGAATTTGTACAAATGCTTAAATATTAAGTATCTATTAAGATGCAGATTCCTTTATTCTGTTTAATTTCAGTAGGATCTCTAGTTTCACATTTATTGCAAAATCAGTTAACAAAAATCAATATGTTCCCATCAGTCAATCATATACTTCTGATTTCCTTTGTTTTTTAAATAATGATGCTGCCCGGGCCATCTTTCGCACACTCGACTATTTCACCGGGTACCTGCTACCTCCTACCAGCACAGGTACCGGGTAATTCTGCCCACCAATGAAAAAATCACATACTTTTTGCCCCCACTAGGATTTGAACCTTGATCTCCAAGGTATACTTCAACTGGTTTCTTGTAAGCATTAACCTACAATTCATATCCTTCTATGTATAAGTTGAACAAACTGGGTAGTGGCACTGTACAAGCAAAAGCAATTAAATTCCTTGTTTAGTTATTTCAGCTCACACATAAAGTAAGAATATCAGTGAATCAAAAAATTATTCAAATATGTTTTTGTAACAAAAATCTTTAGCATGCACAATTACAAACAGTAAAAAAAACTTGACAAAAAGGATAAATAAAGCAACATCCGTCAGAGAGTCTGGTGCATCAGTACGATGGAAGAACTGGCAAGTCAAACAATAATCATAAACACCCAAAAGACCAAGTGTAATAATTGGAACCGGGCTTACCTTAACAACCGTCTCAGTCATAGAAACTGACAAAAACCTGGCTATATTAGCTACAACCATCCACTTCCCTCTACCTAATTTCCGAGATTTACGAGATCTTGTTCTCTTTGAGCTTGTTTTCTTTGAGCTTTTACTTGAAGCCCTCATTACAACTTTTAAACCGCATATTAACAGCTGTAGTTTTGGATCCCTCGAGATCAACCCAGCCCCGAGCTTAACCAAGGACTGTCGTATACTGAGTCTGATTTCACTGATGAATATGCTCTCAACAGCACCCTGAAAAATATCAGTTCTAGTGATGAGAACAAAGATTAAAGTAGTTCATGACCCAGCATAAATAGAACATCTTGCAGGGAATTGTTGCCTTGTCAAGTAAACAATCACAAACTTTCAAATCAAGGGCAGAACAGTTAATTACAGCAACTTAAGAATTCCCTCAAGTGAAGGACCAAGCTAAATCATTGTGCACTTCAGACCTTGACGTAAAAACAACCCCCGGTACAGGAATAACATATATTACCACAACATTAATTTCTATTCTGGACCTCAAACACAAAAATGGCAAGAGTAATTTTTTAGATTTAGATACCAAATTTTGTTGAATAAAAGGTAATGCTTGCTAACAAGGACTCTGTTCTAGTCAGTTCATATCCTGGAACCCAAAAGATCTGATGCCAAGAAGGCCAAAGTGTTCTTCCACATTGTTAGCTGATCTAAAACCAAAAATCTTGCTGCCATGGCCAAAGCTAGTGAAAGTGTACAGCACTCTAAGCAATGGATAGTAGTTGGCACACAGAATAAGGACAAACGTAATTTCACCATTATAGAAAACAGTTCTGCATAGCTTAAGACAATTTTCAATGACATCTTCGAACAACAACAACAACCACCGAGTAGAAACCCACTAGTGGGGTCTGGGGAGGGTAGAACGTACGCGGACCTTACCCCGAAGGGATAGAGAGGTTGTTTCCGGGAGACCCTCGGCTCAGAGACAATAGATTCGCAACCACAAAAGAAACCAAAAAAATAGTGTCAGCATCGTAAATTACGGCAAATGAATGGAAAAGCCAAAATGTGAAAGACAACAACAACAACAACAACAAAAAATATGAAACACTACAAAAATCGCTACCAGTCCTAGACAAAACACTACCAGACTAGCCGGAGCAGTGAGGAGAAACGCTCGACTACCCTCTAACCTGCAACCCTAATGCTCGACCTTCACACCTTCCTATCAAACGCCATGTCCTCAGAAATTTGAAGATGCATCATGTCCTGCCTGATCACCGCGCCCCAGTACTTCTTAGGCCGCCATCTACCTCTACTCGTAACTGCCAGAACCAAACGCTCACACCTCCTGACCGGAGCATCTAGGCTCCTCCTCCGCACGTGCCCGAACCACCTAAGCCTCGCTTCATGCATCTTGTCATCCACGGGAGCCACTCACACCCTCTCCCGAATGACCTCATTCAATGACATCTTCGAAGGCACTGGAAATAACCAATACTAATGGTTTTCCCAAATGAGAAGGTTTTGCCCACAACCTTTCATGATTCAACTCGAGCTGGATCAAAGAAAGTTCCACCTCTAAATTAGCTACATGATTTTTGGCATGCTTTGCCAAGGAGGAGTAGGCACCAAGTGAACATTTGCCAGTTTGGAAACATGGTGGATAACAACACTGTTTCAATCAAGATCTTCACAAGTATATTATGATGTATTAGCCTAATACCACATAAGTTGAGTCGTCTCCTGTACCTCTACCAATACACTTGGCTTGCAAGGAGAAAATGCTTTTCCAGGGAAAAGAAAGTAAAATTTCTAAACACTAGGACAAGAAGTAAAGCTTTAACATAATCTGAAAGAATAAGAGTCACATTTTAGATCTGAACAAGACAAACAGGGTACAGGAAGGAAAAGTTTACACCAGGAATCACACCGTTACAGTCAATTTGGATCACAAGAAAAACTAAAGCCTCAAGTCCTAAAAGTAATATTAGTTATGTTTACAAATCTATAGTAGTCTTAATCAGGACATTAGCCAAATATGAAAAGTAAAATCACTAATAATCTTGTATATTGTAAAAGCCAAGTGTCAAGACTAACAAATAAACTTCCTATTACTTATTTTCTAATGTCAAAACAAACAAATAAACTTCCGATTACTTATTTTCTAACCAACTACTTAAGTAGTACATCACATGTAAACGTTGACACAAAGCAGTATGTAGTTGGAAAATGTATGCAGAAATTCAAACATAGTCAGGCAAAAAAATGACAGAAAAAAAGAAGAAGCAAAAAGTAGTAAATTTTGGTCTATTTAAAAACTGTTCCAAGAAACAAAGACAGCATCAAAGAAAGTTGATATCACTCCCTTAAAGTTATAGATCAAACTGAAATAGAAAAAAGTTACTAAAAAAAAAAACTACCTTGTTGAACTTCACCGCCACATCTCTCAAGCAATTACATCCTCCCACATGGAATGAAACGGAGGCTTTCATGACCCGGCTTAAAATCCATATAAACAACCTGGAACCAAATCTGAGCAAGAAAT
Organism: Nicotiana paniculata; assembly: GCA_005239505.1. Lineage (NCBI taxonomy): Eukaryota > Viridiplantae > Streptophyta > Magnoliopsida > Solanales > Solanaceae > Nicotiana > Nicotiana paniculata. The sequence goes on along the minus strand of ML312203.1, from coordinate 23,624 downwards.
GCATAGTGAGCACGCACTAAAAATAATTCAACGAATGAGAAAGGAAATGGATATAGAAGAGAAGAAAATTGCTCATGGTTTCAAGATTGACCAAACGAGACGCACAAATGTTTTAGCTAACAAATTTCTCTAAATAGACCTAAACTTTTTTAAAATCGTTAAGCTCAATAGAACTAGACTGCTTAATGCTGACAGTAAGAAAATTGGAAACCTTTCTGCATAACACTTTCTCATCCCTAGTAAGACTCAATGTTACATATGACCTAGAATAAACTTACTATTAATATTTTGCACCAAATAGAAGCAATGAAGACAAGCATATCACTAAAAAGAGCATATCATTAAAACATGAGTCTAATCCAATTAAGTTAAGCATTACATTCTACAGAACCAGTCTATCAAATCAATATAGAGAAGAGAATTGTGAATGGATTGAAAATCTTTCTTATCTGCTACATGCACTAGTGTCTAATTTTATTCTAGAAAGCATTAGCACAACCATTAAAGTTCAACTAATAATGAATAATCCTCCCTCCATCCATTTTACATAACAATATAATACTTTGTTTTTTTTTTTCAAAAAGAATACGAGTACGCAGTATTAGGTTCAATCCATTCAATTTTCCATCTTAATACGGACATTAGTTCCTTCATTATACAAAAACAATTTAAATTAGCATAGTTTGAACTATTGAGAGTACAATAAGTTATATAGCTTTATATTTGAAATATATTTTGAAGTTTTCTCCCATTAAGTCTTTCATTCAAAGATAAAGAAACAAGGCGGGATGTGTACATAGGGCGCACAGAAGTTAGCAGCTTATATTAATCCATAACATCATGTCAGTCAGAAGTGCAGAAGAAACAGACGCCTCAATGACAACTCAAACAGGCAATTGTACCATGAACCTCATTTACCAGATAAATAGCAAACATAGCTGAACTTATGACTACAAGTACAATACTTCCTACTTATATACAAAAAGTGTAGGCTGCACAGTTCACCTAACAATTAAGTGAGAGCATGATAGAGAGCGGACCCATACTACTGGGTTGCTAACTCAGAAGAGATCTCCAGTTATTAATAAAAATATTCTCTCCTTTCCACTTTATGCGACATTATTTACTAAAAAGTAAATCCTCTATTCCAATTTGCGTGACGCTATTTACTTATTAATTCATTCCAAAAAAAAATTACATTTCTATACTGGAAACAATATAACATTAAACTTATCATTTTACTGTAGTTGTGAAGCTTTTACAACCGCACAAACATTATGGCATGTTTAAGATCACAAGTTTCAAAAGTCTGTCTTTCTTTTTTATATTTCGCAACGAGTCAAAAGTCTGTCTTTCTTTTTTATATTTCGTAACGAGCAAGATAAATGTAACATCAGGAGAATATTTTAAGAATATATGAAAAATTCCTAGTCAAAGAAAACTATTTTGTGGGAGTATCGCATGAAATGGAATGCTGAGTGTGGTAATGATTGAAAGATTAGTTTGATAGATAAACAATCTGAGAATGTCCCAAAATTAAAAGAATGTCATAGAATTGGGAGTTCAGAACAATTAATAGTTGCCATAGAAATGTAAGCCAGAGCGAACGAGTATTCATTATTCACATGATATAGTAGCAATTGCTAAATACTAGAACTGCAATTGACTTACTTGATTATACTCCATAGTATTGCCGAAACAATAAAGAAACCCAACATATACTTCGCCAGAGAAGCAGCCATGACGGTTGGCAAAAGAATGCGCCGATCCTATTGAGATATTGTCTCAGTGATAAACCATTTTTCGAAGCGGAAAAAATATAAAATCAATCTCTATACACTAATTTTCTGCACACCTTCTTCATGTGAAGAGAAAAAAAAAACTTAAAGGAATTTCCAGTTCCCTATGGTGGGGAGTAGTGAAGAAGAATACGTGAAATGTGGAGGAGAAAGTGACAGAGAAGAGGAAAGAAAATAGAAATAGGAAATGGTCAAGCAGTGGGAAGGGAGCGATTGTAGGAGAGGGACGTAAAATGAACTGTGTTCGATCCGCCATATTTGCTAAATCAAAGAGCATACGAGAGAGAGAGAGAGAGAGAGAGTGCAGAGACGCCTGTTCAAAACTTGCCTTAATTTACAACTTGCCCCATTCATGAATTTTAAACACGAGACACCTTTTATTTTTTAAACTCATGCATTTTTGGAGCCATTTTTTTTTTTTAACTCAGATGTGTAAGTCGAAACTCTATTTTATTCGCAGAAATTACACTGGGCGTCCTATTTGGTCGCCTCATTTAATCTACACTCATATTTTTAAAATTATTTAAATTATATCTTAATTTTTACAACTCCAGGCGCCGCTTTCCTGATACCTGTGCAAAACTTCAGCTTATTTAGTGCTGAAATTTTTACAAATTAACTAAACAACTTCAGCATCTTCTGCTGAAGTTTTTGAAAAAGCTTTATGACAAAACTAATGAATCCAGGACAAAATTTCAGCTTATTTAGTGCTTGTTAAGAAACTAAGCTCAAAGCAATAACATAAAACAATAAAATAGACAAAAGATGTAGAGAGCAAGAGAAGAGAGATTATTATTTCTTCTATGTATTCAAGTGTGTAACATATCACATTTCATGCCTCTATTTATACTACTACATTGTAGGTTACAAAAGGATTGTCTTAAACATGACATTAACCTTTGAGATCATGGGGAAGATCATGGGGAGAGGTTATAGAGGTGTGGGAGTTACAATCATAAAAGTGATAAGTAGTGGGAGGTTATTTACATCATGGGTGAAAGTAGTTGGAGTAGTGGACATCCACATTTACTAAATATTTTATAACACTCCCCCTTGGATGTCCAAAAAAATAGATAATATGCCTCGTTAAAATCTTACTAAGAAAAAACCTTGTGGGAAAAAAATCTTAGTGAAGAAAAAAGAGTACACATATCTGTAATAAGCTTTATTTGATGCCTCGTTAAAAACCTTACCAGGAAAACCCAGTGGGACAAAACCTAGGCTAAGGGAAAAAGAGTACAGCGCTTATCTTACTCCCCCTCGTGAAAACATCACTTTATTTCTCGAAGACGCCGCATTTCATTCTTCTGTCTCAACTTCTCAAATGTTGGCGTTGGTAATGCCTTAGTGAACAGATCAGCCAAATTTTCACATGAACGAATCTGTTGAACATTAATTTCACCATTTTGTTGAAGATCATGCGTGAAAAAGAACTTTGGTGAAATGTGTTTTGTTCTGTCTCCTTTGATGTATCCTCATTTAATTTAAGGGATGCAAGCAGCATTGTCTTCATATAGTGTAGTTGGATTATCTTTTTTCATAAGAAAACCACACATTTTTTGAATATGTTGAGTCATTGATCTCAACCAAACACATTCCCGACTAGCTTCATGAATGGATATTATCTCAGCATGATTAGTAGATGTGGCAGCTATTGTTTATTTCATTGAATGTCATGATATAGTTGTACCTCCATATGTAAACAAATAGCCTGTTTAAGATCGGGCTTTATGTGGATCAGACAAATAATCTGTATCGGCATAGCCAACCATTTCTGACTTGGGGAGGAACTGAATCTTGCTAATAAGCTTACAGCAAAAGCAATATTTGGCCGGGTGTTCTTAGCAAGATACATCAGTGCCCCAATTGCACTAAGATATGGAGTTTCATCACCAAAAAGCTCTTCGTCATTTTCTTGAGGCCGAAATGGATCTTTATTTATGTCAAGCGATCTCACAACCATTGGGATACTCAATAGATGTGCATTATTCATGTAAAATTGCTTTAACACCTTTTCAGTGTATGTTGATTGATGGACAAAAATTCCATTTGTTACATGCTCAATCTGTAGGCCAAGACAGTCTTGTCTTACCAAGATCTTTCATTTCAAATTCTTTCTTCAAACACTCTACAGCCTTTGGAAGCTCTTTAGAAGTTCCAATGATATTCAAGTCATCAACATACACAGCTATGATGACAAATTCAGATCCAGCCTCTTAATAAAGACATAGGGGCAAATAGGGTCATTTTTGTACCCTTCCTTTAGCAAATACTCGCTAAGACGATTGTACAGCATTCTCCCTGATTGCTTCAATCCGTATATAGATTTATGAAGCTTTATTGAACAAGATTCCTTTGAACTTTTATGTGCTTCAGGAACTTTAAATCCTTTAGGGATTTTCATAAAAATTTCATTGTCCAGGGAGCCATATAAGTAGGTTGTGACAACATTCATCAACCGCATATCAAACTTTTCATGGACTGTAAGATTTATTAGATACCTAAAGGTAATTGCATCTACTAGAGGAGAATATGTCTCCATATAACCAATGTCAGGCCTTTGCGAAAACCCTTGTGCAACAAGTCGTGCTTTATATCTTACGACTTCACCTTTCTCATTTCGTTTTCACACAAAAACCCATTTGTAACCCACTGGCTTGACACCTTCAGGCGTTCGGACAATTGGTCCCAAAACTTTACGTTTTTCGAGTGAAGTTAATTCCGCTTGAATTGCATTTTTTTTATTTGATCGACCAATCATTTATCTGTCCAAATTCCATGACAGATTTGAGCTCAAGATCCTCGTCAATATTAATAATATTGAGCGCTATATTATATCAACAATATCATCGATAATCATTTTACATCAGTTCCATCATCATACAATAAAGACATAATTTATCGAGATCTCATTATTTTCAGGTACCTGAGCCTCTTCCATAATGTCTTATAAAGTTTTATGTCATGGTGCTCTTACATAGCACTTGCCTCCTTAGTACGACCATCTTTATCATTTGCTTCACTCCTTCTTCAAGGAGTTTTATCTTTGGAACCGATTAGTCTATTACGCTTCATGCGTTCCATAGACTATGTCCGTCATGGACTTTATTCTATTTGGAGCATTAGCAGCTGAAATATAACATTTCGCTTTGGGTCAGCAAATACGCCTGTCAATATTTTGCAAATGAATTATCACTTAAACTTCAAGTTCACATTTTCTTGTACGAGGATCTAAGTACGCTCATAATAATTCATTTCACGATTACTTTTTCAGCTACCCATTTTCTCCCCCTAATGTTGGGATCACCAATACATTTCCCAAGCTTCTTTGGGAACACATCTTTGTGCATTGTGATGGCACAATTAAATCATATAGAACATCTATATTTCTAGATGATATTTATTTGGTTCCTAACCCTGAACCTTTCTGATAGGGAGAAGTTATCATAACTTGTTGGCTAGATGCATACAAGTGCTCTTGTATATTAAATAATACACATCATACCAAATTTCTATTTGGAATCTTTGTTCTCATAACCAATGGTTTAGCTTAATTGGAGGCATACAATTTCTACTAAACCAACTTGTATTTAAACCAACATTACCAAGATAATTATCATATTTATATTCTGGAACTGTGCTCTAATAATTTGAGAAATCAACCTTGCAAAATCCAAATTGCAAGTTGATAATAAATGCACATATGACCATACAATAGATGCATCTATTAAAATCATATAATAGTAAACAATCCACATGGCAGGTGACTGGGCCCATATATATATCACCTTCTATTCGTTCCAGAAATCAAGGGATTCAATCCCAACCTTAACTGGTTTATCATGAGAATAAGCAGCACAAGAGAATTCTTGAAGAACCTTCTATTTCATCAATATATGCCAATGTGAATTCTCAATTAATTTTCGCATCATAATTGAACCAGGATGGACAACCGGTCATGCCAACTAATATTTATTTCAGTAAACCCCTTTTTTATTTGTGGCATATAATACCATCATCATGCTTATACATGTGTAGTACAAATAGAAGGAAAGACGAGTATTCTTTTATATTTACCCGGTATGATTATAGTAATATGAAGATATTCAATCTTCCTTTCATTTATAGTCTTAAAGGCCAACCACTTTGGCTAATATGTTTGAAACTCAAAAAGTTTCTTTTGAGACTTACTATAGTTTCATGAACAATTTCATTTATTCGGGTAGTAACAAATCACTCTTCCGGAGCTCTTAACTAATTTTGTACTACAATATCTTTTGTCACACCATCCATATGGTGAATATCTCTTTCACTGAGAAAATCATATCATAATAATTGTCATGGTCGAAATCATCATAAGCAAAACCATTTCTTGCTTTACGTTTGCCTTTAATAACTTTTTATAAGGCATGTCATAATATTTTTGGCGTACCAAATGCACACGAACAATGACATATTTATGTAACCACCTTATAATATTCATTATCTTTATTTTTCTCAAACCTCCCTTAGAGGTGAGTTGTGGTATTTATATAACCATGCATAAGCACATTCTTATGCATATTTTTCATCACATATATATCTTCACATTCACTTTCAGGAATGAGCATGCATTTACAATGCTTATCACAAGTCGCATTCTTTGAAAAATGGACTAAAATCGTCTAAGTGTGCCTCATATTTCCAGACCATATTGATACACAATTCCTTCACCTTTGAAGGATTATTTTGAGAACCCTTATTGTTCTCCTTTTTACATTTACCATAATGATGACTATATTATTTTGGTCTTTGGTACACCCACGTTCATTGGTCAACCACTTGTCTTCATTTAGACTTATTATGCACCGCTATAACATTCAATTCAAGAATGGAGCAAATCAAGTGGGACAAGCTTCATGCTATTTTCATTAGTCATCATTATATAATCAATATGATGCATTGGGATTCAAACCCAATGCCTTACCCATATAAAGGCATGTTACGACATAAGGAGTTGGGACCTGAACCAACTCTTATCATCATTGTGCACCACAAATCAAACCAAATGCCTTTTTATCATACAATGGCATAATAATCCAAGTGGACTCGCCGTTGAGCCTATCATGATATACTACTTTCTATAATCAGTTTTTTTTTCCCCGAACTTTAATGAAACTTCACATTGATCTTTTTCACGAACAACTACGTGATCAAATATAAAGGGAATAAAACTATCTTAGCAATACAAAATTTTATTTTGACCACAACATAAATTTAAATTCTTATTATTTTTATAAGATTAGAAACCTTCTCAATAGTTAACAGTTCCATAATCTTGGCTTGCAAACTGTCGGAGCAGTACATATGGGAGATGATGTAAAAGTATATGAATATGCTCTTGTTTGCAACTCGAAAGCATAGGTACTCCATATATATACATCTGCACAAATAAAACTAAATTGCTAAGTATCACAAATTAGACCAAGTCTTAAATACTAAAGTAAGTTAATTGTAAAATTCATGAAAATTGAAAAATGATACTCCCTGTATAATAGAAGCAAAAATATTGATATGGCATACGAGATGCCTAGATTTTCATAGGCTCAACCAAATGATTCAAGGTTGTTGCTCTCATGGAAGGCTTTCATCTCTTATAGAAAATACAAGAAGAATATAGCAATTCGTGCAGATAACGTGTTAAGAAACTAAGCTCAAAGCAATAACATAAAACAAGAAAATAGACAAAAGATGTAGAGAGAAAGAGAAGAGAGATTATTATTTCTTCTATGTATTCAAGTGTGTAACATATCACATTCATGCCTCTATTTATACTAGTACAGTGTAGGTTACAAAAGGATTGTCTTAAATATGACATTAACCTTTGAGATCATGGGGAAGATCATGGGGAGAGATTATGGAGGTGTGAGAGTTACAATCATAAAAGAGATAGGTAGTGGGAGGTTATTTACATCATGAGTGAAAGTAATGGGAATAGTGGATATCCACATTTACTAAATATTTTATAACAGTGCTGAAGTTTTTAGAAATGAACTAAATAACTTCAGATTATGAGATCGAAAAATTTTTATTGTTAATTTTTTTTTTGAAGATTATGTTAGTTACAATTTTTACCTCACTACTACTGTTGCGCCTCATATTTGTTATGAGTTATCATATTGATTTATTGGACCACTAGTAAGTGTCATTGTCGACCTCTCATTACTACTTCTCCGGAGTTAGGCTAGATACTTACTGGGTACACATTGATTTATGTACTCACACTACACTTCTACACTAAATGTGCAGAATTTGACAGGTTCATTTGGTGGTAATTTGGCGCGTGGACGCAGTTGCTGAGTGGGAATTTAAGGAGAGCTGCATTCTAAGCTACGTATCGCAGTTCACAGAGTCTCCATCGTATTGTTTACTTTATCCTGTCTAATTTACATTCTAGATAGTTTTATTATTAATACGGTACTCTTTATCAAATTCTCATGTACTTGTGACACCGCATTTTGGGGTGTTCTAGGATTTGTTTATGGTTTTCTTAACATCAATACACTTTTACTTTGTATTTTATTTGAATTGTATTTATCTACAAAATTAACACATTTATGTCTCTACCTAACAAGATTCATGATTTAAAAAAAAAAGAATAATTAAGTTGTTAGTTCTACGATAGCTCGCCTAATGGCGACGTTGGGCGACATCACGACCTATATTGGGTTTTGGGTGATGACAATAAGTTTTGATGATGTCCTTTTATTTTGAATTCATGTATTATGCTAATGTGATAATATTTTTCGGCATTTAGATGATTGTCATATTATTATACATAAAAATTATTTCTTCATATAAATAAATGTTTAAACCATCACGTGCCATTATTAACGTACCACACACGTTCATAGATACTAGTATTATATTAAAAATACGAAAGTCCTTAGCGAAATATTATTTTTTTATCCTTTAAAAAAATATCCACACTAGATAAACTAAGAGTTGTCACGACCCCAAATTCCCTCCATAGGAAGTCGTGATAGCACCTAATCTCCAAAACTAGGTAAGCCTATCAACATGCGAAAAAAATTGAAGTAACAACTAAAAAAAAATTCAAAATTTCAACAACTGCATAAACAAAATCTGTAACTCAAAATGTACAACTCCCAAAACCTGGAGAAGTATAAGTCACAAGCTCTAGTAAATATTCTGAACAATCCTATACATCATTGTTTAAGATAGTGTAATGAAATAAGGAATAACAGGGTAGAAGGGGACCCTGAGCCTGCGGACGCGGGCAGGTGTTCCTTGAAGTCTACAAAGCAACCTCAACTTACTAATGTCGTGACTGATAGGAAGTACCTGGATCTGCATAAAAAGATGTGCAGAAGCGTAGTATGAGTATACCACAATGGTACCCAGTATATGCCAAGCCTAACCTCGATAGAGTAATGACGAGGTCAGGTCAAGGCCCTACTGGAGATAATAAGAAACAAGGCGAAATATACAATGATACACTAATAAAGACAATGGAAATGAAGCAATAAGGAAATTTACGGAAATTAACAACACATAATCAAGACAGTTAATACAACATGGAGAGAAGCAACGATTAACATGTTAAGAAAACCAACAACCAAAGCAACTACAACAAATAAAGAAAGATCAACATGGGCAACTACCGCGGTACCGCCTCGTAGTCCCAAATCATAAAAATAACTCATGACCTTTCCTTCTACCACCGCGGGAGCCTTTACATTTCGTTTTAAAAATTATTTTTCCTGAAATAGCATCCCGCATTTTAGTCCACCTTGTCACACCGCATGGCTTCTAGTAGTTCCCGTACTAGCCGCATGTATCAAGCCTATCTTATCTCACCACATGCATTTCAATACCCAAACTTTATACCACCGCATGCTTATCAATATCACAACGTATCATAATTCGCACTTCAAGTGCCCAATTATCTCAACTTGCTAGAAAACCAAACAATAGCAAAATTTCACAATAAGGAGCTCACTACTCAACCAAAATGTACACAAGTCTCACCAACAACAGCCGGAGAGTAACTCAAAAAAATGATGTCTCACAACGTACACTTTGACTCAATAGGAACCACGACCTTTGCAACTCAATACCAAATTCAACAACATGATATTCCAAGAATAGCAATTTCAAGCAAGAATCCAACAGTAATATAATGAATAAGGAATAAAAGAAAACAAGTAATTCAACTAAGCACGTAGGACAAGTTGTAAATAAGAGATAAAACAAGTAGGCATGTGAAATTATACTAATTATGAGGACTACAACATGTTAAAGTAACTCAATTAAGGCATGAAAGAGAACTACATAGCTAAAAACATAAAATTTCACATTTAGACCGTGTACGCACTAGTCACCTTGTGTACACGGCTTTCACATAACACAATTATCACAACAATACCAAATCCTAAGGGAAGTTTCCCACACACAAGGTTAGACAAGTCACTTACCTCAAACCACGCTAAATCAATCAACTTGAAGGCCTTTCCATCGATTTCCAACTCCGAACGGATCGAATCTAGCCAAAACAATTTCATAGTATATATATAACTATAGGAAACTAATTTAAACAATGAAATTACGATCTTTGCAAAGAATTGAAAAATCAACCCAAAAAAGTTATCTCGGGCCCGCATATCGGAACCCCACCAAAATTATAAAATTGAACACCCATTTGATATCGAGTCCAACCATATAAGAATTATCCAAATCCGACCTCATTTTGCCTTCCAAAACCCAAAAACTTAGTCTAAGAAGTTCTACCACTTTTTTCCCAATTTTCAACACCAATTCTTAATTGCATGATAATAGTAATGACAAATTAGTGTAATTTAACCAAAATCGAGTTAAGAATTCTTACCTCAACAATTCCTTTGAAAATCTCTTGAAATTTTGCCTCAAACCAAGCTCTCAAAGTCCCAAAATAAATTATGAAGACTAACCCTCGAAAATTCCCTTTTCTGCCTAATGAATCTGCATCTGCGGTCACTAAGTCGCATCTGTGATGTCGCACCTGTGGAAAAACCATCGCAGGTGCGGTTCTAGCTTAAGTCAGAACTTTCTGCTTTTGTGGACCAAACACGCTTCTGCACACACGCTTCTGCGGACGATGTTCGCTTCTCCGATCCTAGGACTTCCTGGCCAATTTCGTTTGTGTGATCCTCGCACTGGCGATCCATCAGTAGTCTATCTAACTAGACACCTGCGATGCCTGAGCCGCTTCTTTGGAGTTACACCTGCGGAAAACCCCTCGCAGGCGTGATTGCACCAGAATTGAACCTTCAGAATTTCCCAAGTCCAAATGTTTTGATTCGGAATCCATCTGACGCCTCCAGGACCTCAACAAATTATATCAACAAGTTCCAACACACATAGCAGACCTACCCGAGGCCACAAATCACATCAAACAACACAAATTCTACGAATCATAACCCAAATTCAAGCCTATTAACTACGAACTTCCAAATTTCGAAACCAACACTGATTCATACCAAAAAATTCCGATTGATACCAAATTTTGCACAAGTCATAAATGACATTACATACCTATTTTAACGTCTATAATCGGGATTCGACCCCGATATCAATAAAGTCAACTCCCGGTCAAACTTCTCAAAAATCATTCATTTTCCAACTTTCGCCAAATCGTGCCGAAACAACCTACAGACCTGCAAATCAACATCCGAACATGCTCCAAACACCAAAATCACCATACGAAGCTATTGGAACCATCAAAACTCTATTGCGGATTCATCTTCACACAAGTTAAACTACGGTCAACTCCTACAACTAAAATCTCCAACATAGGGACTATGTGTCCCCTTTCAATCCGAAACTCACCCGAAACCAAAATCAAAACCACGGCAAGTCTTGAACCTACAATATAACACAGAGGAGGCAATAAATAGGGGACCGGAAATAATACACTCAAAACAACCGGCCGGGTCGTTACAAGAGTTTAATATTATGTAGGAAGTCCTAATATTGTGTAGGAAGTCCTAATATTTAGGAGTTTATATTAATTAGAATTTTACCTTTTATATCCTTTTCTTATTTGAACAAATAGCTAACTTCGAGAAGATTAAAAATCTTCCTAGCAATAATAAACTGGTTTTAAGAAGAAAAAAAGATGACTAAAATTTCAACCAGAATTAATCATAGAAGTCCAAAATTTAAAGAGTGACAACCCAATTGAGTGCATCTTACCTTTTTCTTTAATATTTATGACATTTTCATTTACAAACGAAAGCCTATACTTGTAACAAAAATACATTTTAATCATAATTGCAGTTAATTTTTATTTAAAAAAAAAATTGAATCAAGAAGGAAAATGCACCTAGTAGGTTAGGGTACTATCACTAAACCCAGAGAGGAAGGGGGCCTTGTATGCATAGAACTGATCTTAGGAACACTGCCACCCATGCAGGCCTTGCTTGGAGGATGTATAATAATCCAGTGCTCTGTGGACTAGAGTCTTGTTCACAAACACTGCACTAGTAGACACCCTACCAAACACATTGCCTCTAGGACTTGGTTCAACATTAGGAATGGGTGGAAAGTGTGCAGTAAGGCCAAGGTGGAATGTTCATAAAGGGGATAGAGTCAACCTATACAATGGTAGATGGATACAAAACATGGAACCCCTTTGAACCTTGGTAAGTGGCCCTATTAACAGGGAGGAGGAGAACATGAGATTGTCGTCCTACCTCCTAAATGGCCATCGGACCCCAAGCAATCTGTCATTTAACCTTCCTGTCACTGTTGTTTCAAGCATTAACTCATCCATTTCTAATGCCAACCCTGATAGAGAGTTGATAGTATGGTATGGAACCAAACCTACAATGTGCCGTTTTCAACCAAATCTACTTATTCCCTAATCCTTGGGCNGGTGGGGGGGTCAAATACTTTTTGTGGCTAGTGGCTCATGACAGACTTCCTACTGGCAAACCTCCACTCCAGGGGGATTGACTTAAGTCCTGTGTGTTTCTTCTATAATAAGGAGGAGGAAATCATTGAGCATGTCCTCATCAATTGTGATAATGCTAAATAGTTTTGGGATAACCTTTCCCAGCTGAGCCAAAATAATCTTAGTATCCACTCTATTTTGAATGGCCCGAACCAATGGGGATGCACCATTAACATAACTCACAATCAGAAATTCAACAATCTTCTTAAATGGGGAGAGTTGATCCCCTTCTGTCTTTGGTAGATTTGACTCACCAGAAATAGCAGTTGTTTCAATGATAAAAGAGAGCCAATTTCTTGTAAGAATGCCATAGCTAAAGCTGTAGAATTCATACATGTGACAGGTGAATGCACAATAATACCTGACCTTGTAATAGGAATCAAGTGGCATCCACCAAGAAGAGGCTCTTATAAGCTTAACAGAGATAGTGCAACCCCACAAGAAGGGGTTAACATGAGGCTTAAGAGAAGTAACTAGGAACCGTAATAAGGATCGGGTAGTGGGGTTCATGGGGAAAATCAAGTGCACTAACACATTCCATTCAAAACTAACAACTTTTATACAAGGACTAAGCATAGCAGTCTCAAACAATGTCCTACCTTTGGAAGTTCACTTAGACTCATCTGAGGTAATACATTATGTTAACAAAGGCAAGCTGATTTATGATGCTATGGCATGTGAATGCAGGTCACTCCTAATAACACTGACACATCCACCAGTAAGCCATGTCTACGGGGAGGCAAATAGAGCCGCAGACAAGCCAGTGAAGGAAGCAGGGAAGCAGACAGAAATGAGAATAAACTTTTTGGTAGTTCCTACAGTGTTTGTCAATAAAATACTATAGACGGACATTGTAGGAACTATTTTTAAAAGGAAGACAAGGGGTTGTAATATTCCTAAAGTAGCAATAGACTATTCTCTTTTTGTTGATGTGAATAGTTCACCACAAAACACTCCTGTAACAGACAATTAATTAGGGTATCTAATATACAATATTCCGCTTGACCAAAAAACAGGAACACCATTTATATGAGATTCAACCAATAACATTAATGTACCTAATATAAAAATGTAATTATAAATTTCACTTTGTAGACTACGAGTTCTGTTTTAAGCTCATAACAGTTTAGAATTGTTACGCAATTAATTAATACAATAATTATTTTCTTAGATACAAGCTATGTAATGATTGAAATGGAATACATGTGCAAATTGTATTTTAGAATTTATCTATCTACACTATTATAAAAGCATGAAACTCTAACATGTTATGATTGTATCACAAGTTTGCATTGTTAAACTCTAAACCCTATGTCAACTAGCTGATCGTGTTTGTATTTTAGATAATGAACTTAAGAACATTACTAATCCAAAAAAAAAAAAAAACATCAAAAGAACTCTTAAATGTTCAAAAGTTACGTGTCTTAATGCAACTAAAAAGGAGTTACAAAAAAAAATGATAATTTGTGAAATTAAAGTAATAAAATTATAAAACTTATAGAAAATTAAAGTCAAATATATTGATTGAGATGATTGAGGACTTTTCTGATTTATTTTTCTTCCTTTATTGAGTTAGTTAAATAAGATAAATAATCATCATTTTCAGGGACTTATACTTTTTCTTTTAACTTTTACCTTATCATTAACTCAAACAGATTTTTAGTATAATATTTATGTAAGTTTTAAAATTTTATAGTCATTAAATCGATGTACACGCGTGATGCTCGTACCCAACGACTAATATTTCTTAAAACAAGATCATTCGGCATCGGAATACTGCCATTCACAAAACCGGTTTTGTTTTCTATAATAACGTTAAACATATCTCTTAGTAGGATCCATAAAAGAATTGGCCAACAAGCTTCATAAAATGAGTATCAGATCATTCTAGATGATAGAGATCTAGTTCAATTCATACAGATTTATCACGGTAGGATTCATAGTCACCGTGACTATATTGACGATTGGAATCAGAATGAAATTTAGAAAGATTTGTGAACGGGAGAAAAGGCAAAAGCTAGGATCGGAACTTACGAGAAGTCTTTTCGGGCAGCTCCTTGAGTTTATTTAGCATTGAGTTAGCTATAGGTATATATCTCACTTGCAACAAAAATCAATCTTTGGTGTGCTGTTTGATTTATTTTTCAGTTGTATTGACGGTATGTAGAGCAAATTACGACAATAGCTTTTTAAAGTATTTTTTTTTTTCAATTTTCGACGTGTGATATCATTTTGTCATGTCTATCTGAAAAGATCCGATTGATTGTTTTGAGCATTTGCACTTTTCTCGGTAGATTGAGGGCACGAGTGCCCCACATGATGTATTATGTGATGACCCGATAGGTCATCTTATGTTTTAGAATCTAATTCTGTATTTCGAAGCCTCAAATACCCCATTTTAGCCTTTCTCTATTTGCATGTACAATCCGGGTATTTTTTCGGAAAGCTTTTATGTTAAAAACTGATAAGAATATGAAATCTTTGCCTTAAAACCCATTTGAGTTGACTTTGGTCGACGTTTTGAGCGAACGGATGCGAATCCGTATTTTGACGGCCCCGATGGGTCCGTATTGTGATTTGGGACTTGGTCTTATGCCCGAAATCGAATTCGGAAGTCCCTAGCTCCAGTTATCGCTTTTTTGTTAAAATTTGAAAGTTTAAAGGCTTAGTGAATCTAAAGGTTTAATCGATGTTTGAATTTGTGGATACCAGGTCCGTATTTTGGTTCCGGAACCCCGTATAGGTTCATTGCTATATTTATGAGTTGTCTGTCAGATTTGGTGTGAAACGGAGTTGGTTTGACGTGATTCGAACGTCCGGTTGTTGAAACAGAAGTTTTGAAGTTTTCTTGAAAATTCCTTTTGATTTGGTGCTCAATTTGTAGTTTCAGGTGTTATTTTGGCGATTTGATTGCGCGAGAAAGTTCTTATGATGTTTTTAGACTTGTGTGCACATTCGGCTTAGAGCTCTGAGGGCTCGGGTGAGTTTCAGATGGGCTATAGAGTGGTTTAGATTTAGGAAACTCAGCTGGTTCTACAGTTTCTGTATCTGGTGTCTGATATCGCAATTGCGAGATCAATGTTCACATGTGCGAACATTCACCAATCCTGACAGGCTCGCATTTGCGAGCAGATTCTTCGCATTTGCGAAGAGTACCTTGGTCAAGAGGTCGCAATTGCGGGGAGGCCAGAGTTCGCGTTTTCGAACAATACTTCGCATTTGCGAAGTTGGGCTGGGGCAGGCTTGGTCGCATTAGCGGTCAAACTGGTCGCAAATGCGGATGATCAATGTTCGCATTTGCGAACAATTCATCGCAAATGCGATGAAAGCAGATATGGAAGGACTTCATATTTGCGATGGTTTCTTCGCATTTGCTGAACTCCAGGTCGCGAATGCGACATCCGCAACTGATCAAAATGAGACTTAGACGAGATTTTGTTCATTCTCTCAAATTTTCAAACTTAGAAACCCCAGAGGCGATTTTTCAAAGAACTCTTCCCCCAAACCATTGGTAAGTGATTCTAAACTAGTTTCTTTCAATCTTTCACTATATTTCCTCAGATTTCAACCTAAAATATTGTGTTTTCATGGTGGAAATTAGGGGTTTGAGTAGAATTAATAATTTTTGTAAAATGGAGATCTATACCTCAAATTGAGGTCGAATTCCAAAATAAATTACATAAACGGACTTGGGGTTGAATGGGTAACCAGGTTTTGGTCTGAATCTTGGGTTTCGACCAAGCGGACTCGGAGTTGACTTTTGTTGACTTATTCAATAATGACCTAAATTGAATCTTTTTCAATCACGGGTAGTTCTTAAGGCTTAATGTGAATCGTTTGGTTGGTAAATTGCTAGATTCTATTGGTTCGTAAGCTTGTTTGAAAGGAAAAGCTGTGGTTGAACTTTAAGTTGATCTTTGGGAGGTAAGTGTCTTTCCTAACTTTGTTGAGGGAATTTTTCCTACTATTTGACATTGTTTGCTACATGCAGGGGTAATACATATATGAGGTGACGAGCATATATGTATGTGCCAGGGTTAACCATGCTCGGGGGTAAATTATGTTATAAATTGTGTCTTGTAGATTCACGTGGCCTTCTTGCCTCATGCCTTACTTGACTCCTAGATACTAAGAATGTAGTATTAAATGTTAGAAACTAAGAATTAGCTTATCATAGCTTGATCAAATTTGATGGAATTCTGAGAATACATTAATGTGTTTAATTCGGTCATCACTATGCATAATTATTAATACATTGCTACGACCGATATTCTTGAGATACTAGATTCTATACTTGTGTTGTAGATCATTCGTGAGATTTGTTGAAATACTTGGATAATAAGATTACTGCGGGTTTATTGAACTATTGTTGGCTTGGAAAGTTGTGATTGAGATTCATTTGGAATATTCGTTTAAACACTCTCCTTGACGTTACTCCAAGCTGTGATTGAGATTCATTTGGAATATTCGTTTAAACACTCTCCTTGACGTTATTTATGCTTCCTGCCTTGTTTGTCATTGATATACATTTTCTTGGTAAGGAAAAGTGTAAAGCACAAAGGGTGATGCCGTGCCATTGTATATACATTATCATGTGAGGGAGAGTGTAAAGTATGAAGGGCGATGTCGTGCCATATTATTGAGAGTAAAAGCACGAAGGATGATGACGTGCCATATCATTTGTGAATAAAAGCACGAAGGGTGATGCCGTGCCATTTCATTTGAGGGTAAAAGCACGAAGGGTGATGCCATGCCATTGCATTTATATTATCATGATTTTATGTTGTTACAAGTTCATGGCACGGAGGGTGTTTCCATGCAAGTGAGGACGAGGGACATGCATTATGTCGTGATATCCTTTTCTTGTAGATATCTTCATGTCTTTAACTTGAGCTGCTGTTGTCGTACTTATGGTTCTCATGTGACTTGTCATTATTGTTCTGTCTTTGTTCTATATCTCAATCGTTGTTGTGTTGCCCATGCCTTCTACTTGCTTAACTTGCGAACATCATGCCTACTTCCTGCTGTTATACTTACACCCGTGTCATATCTTTTTGTTGCACTTAAGTACAAGTCTTCTACCATGTTAGTCATTCATGTCTCTACTTGTTAACTTATAAAGATCATGTGTCCCCTTTCTTATTTGTTATATCTATATCTAGGCCTCCACCATGCTAGTTAGTTGATGTTTATACTCTTCCTTCCTAATTGTTGTCATTACTACTATGCTTTCCGCCTAGTACTATTACTGTTTCCCATGTGTATATCCTCGTTCATTATTGCTGCTTGCATATTTACTACCTTGTCATTTCTGTTATCGGCATTTCTACTATCCGGTTGGTACTGTTATACGCATATTTGGCGAGGATGAGATAAATGCACGAAGGGTGTTTCCATGCAATTGACTTGATACCAGAGTATATTCCTCACGTTATGAAAGTTATAGGGTGACTATTGTGGTTTATTGGTTTCGCTCTAAGGAAAAGATTGGTTGAGACATTGGAAACTGTTGAATTGTGACCTTTTCTAGTACTCTATTATTGTTTTGTACATTCATTTCGTGTACTCTATTATGTTATACTGTAGTATAGCTCTATTGCTAGATTTCGGTACAGATTTTATTAGTGATCATCTTTTTACTAAAGAGCCTTGTCACTACTTCGACGAGGTTAGACAAAATACTTACTGGGTACATGCGTCGGTTGTACTCATACTACACTTCTGTACCTTGCGTGCAGACTTTTGGAGCGGAGCTGCTGGTGATGTTGGGAGCTGACCTTGAAGATGTTCGTGCATAACAAATATAACTGCCACTTGTCCTTGGTAGCTTTAGATTTTGTTAATCTGTTTATGTAGCTTTCAAACAGATCGTGTAATTTTTTGTATCAACTTTGTAAATTCTAAAGTCTTAAAAGCTCATGATTTTTACTACCAGTTCTTGGGTTAATTTGTAAATGTCCAGATAATTCTTCATTATTTTTCTATATTTTCATTGGGATCGTATTGTCTGTTAGTTGGCTTACCTAGTAGGTCGAGTTAGGTGCCATTACGACTAGTGATTTTTGGGTCGTGGCAAGGTGGTATCAGAGCTCTAGATTCATAGGTTCTACGAGTCATGAGCAAGTGTCTAGTAGTTATGATTTGTGTGAATTGTCGGTTTTGGTTTTCAGGTTTTCAGAATCGATTTTGAAGAATGAACTTCTTGATTGAAGCTTTAAGTCGGAAGAATTAACCAAGTTTAACTTTTTAGCATTTGACCTCGGATTGGAATTTTGATGGTTCCATTAGGCCCGGATGGTTATTTTGGACTCAATATGCCCGGATTTGCATTTGGATATTTCTGGAAGGATTCAGCACTAATTGGCGAAAGTTGGAAATTTGAAGGTTTGAAAAGTTCATAAGTTTGACCGGAAGTTGACTTTGAGGATATCAGATTCAGATTGTGGTTCCGAGGATTAAAATAGCTTCGATATGTCATTTAAGACTTGTGTGCAAAATTTGAGTTCATTCCGGATTGCTTTGATATGTTTCGACACGAGTTTTGGAAGTTGGAAGTTCAAATTTTATTGATTTTGATTTGAGGTGCGATTCATCGTTTCGATGTTGCTATGTGTAATTTGAGGCCTCAAGTAGGTCCATGTTATGTTATTAGACTTGTTGGAATGTTCAGACATGTTCCTGAGGGGCTCGCGTGTGTTTCAGATCGATTTCAAACCATTTCTTCTTCATATCGCATTGCTGGTTTCTGCTGAAGTCTGGTGCACTAAAGGTTCTTCGCGATCGCGGACTTAGAGGTGCGATCGCGTAAGGGAAAATTTGAGTAGAGTATTTCTTCTTCTCCACGTTCGCGTAGGCTGCTGCTGTATGTGCATCGCGTTAGGTACTCCTGCATTCGTGTAATGGCTTGGACTGAAGCTGGGCAGTGGCTGTTTCTTCTTCACGTTCGCATTGTATTTGTTGTGATCGCATAACTCAGATGAAGGTAACCATCGCGTTCACATGGCTATTGCGTGATCACATAAGGTATTTTGTGAGGCTACTGAGTTTGTTCTTCGCGATCGCGAAGAATGTCCCGCGATCGCATAAGGTATTCCTGTCTAGTGAATATAAAGTACTCTATTTCGGGGGTTTCAACAATTTTTATATATTTGGAGCTATGGAGATCGGATTGAGGCGATTCTAGAAGAAATTTTTACCATGGGGATTGGGGTAAGTGTCCTCTACTCATTTTTTATTTTATATTATGAATTTATCTTCCTTTTTTGGCATTTGATCGCGAGTTTCAAAAGAGAAATTGAGGATTTTTGTCTAAACTTTTCTAAAGTAAAATTTTGTGTTTTGAACATCATTTCGGAGTTGGATTTGAGTGAAACTAATATGGTTGGACTCGTAATTGAATGGGTTGTCGGATTTTGTGAGTTTTGTCGGGTTCTGAGGTGCGAGACTTGGGTTTGACTTTTTGGTTGACTTTGAGTTAATGTGTAAATATTCAACCTTTATCGATTAGTTTGATTCCTACGACATTATTTGATGATTTTGAGTTGCTTTTGGCTAGTTTTGAGCTGTCCGGAGGATGATTCGAGAGGGATGGCACTTCTAGTGTATCAATTTGGCTTGTTTGTGGTAAATGTCTTGCCTAACTTAGTTGAGAGAATTTTTCCTACTAATTATAATTGTTTTCTACATGGGGGAGGGGGGGAGGGGTGATACATATATGAGGTGACGAGCGTATATGTATGTGCCAAGCTTAATCACGCTCGATGGTAAATTATACTATAAATTGTGCCTTATAGAATTATATGACCTTCTTACTTCATGTGTTACTTGACTTCTAGATTACTAAGAATATGGAATTAAATGTTAGGAATCAAGATTTAGTTTATTATAACTTGATTAAAATTTGACGGCATTTTGAAAAATATTGATGTGTCTAATTCGGTCATCATTAATCTTAATCATTAATACATTACTACAACCGTTATTCTTGAGATAATAAATTCTATACTTGAGTTGTAGATTTTTTTTTTAGATTTGTTGAAATACTTGGACAATAAGGTTCTTGAGGGTTTATTGAACTATTGTTGGCTTGAAAGTTGTGATTAGATTTATTTGGAACATTCGTTTAACCATTCTCCTTGATGTTATTTATGCTTCCTACCTTGTTGGTCATTGATATACATATGCTTGGTGATGAAGAGTGTAAAGCACGAAGGGTGATGCCGTTTCATTGCGTATATATTATCATGTGAGGGAGAGCGTAAAGCACGAAGGGTGATGCCGTGCCATTTAAATATATTTTATCATGTGAAGAAAAGTGTAATGCACGAAGTGTGATGCCGTGCCATTTTATTTGAGTGTAAAGCACGAAGGGTCATGCTGTACCATTTCATTTATATTATACTGATCTCATTTACATTATCATGTGAGGATGAGAGTAAAAGCACAAGGGGTGCTGCCATGCCATTTCATTTATATGCTTATGCTTTTATATAATCACGAGTTCATGGCACGAAGGGTGTTTCCATGCAGGCGAGGACGAGGGACATGCATTATGTTGTGATATCTTTTTCTTGTGTGTTCGCTCATGCCTTTACTTTGAGATGTTACTGTCGTACCTATGTTTCCTACGTGACTTGTCGTTATTGTTCTGTCTTTATTCTCTATCTCAATTGTTGTTGTGTTGCCCATGCCTTCTATTTGTTTAACTTGCAAATATCATGCCTACTTCTTGCTGTCATATCTATATCCATATCGTATCTAGCTTGTTGCACTTTAGTATAAGCTTTCTACCATGTTAGCCATTCATGCCTCTATTTGTTAGCTTATAAAGATCATGCTTTCCGCTCTTATTTGTTACATCTACATCTATGCCTTCTACCCTGCTAGTTAGGTGAAATTATGTTCTTCTTTCCTAATTGATGTCATCGTTTCTATGTTTCCTACCTTGTCATCACTGTTATCGGTATTCCTTTCACCTGGTTGGTACTGTTACAGGCATATTTGGTGAGGAAGAGATAAATGCACGAAGGGTGTTGCCGTGCCATTGGATTTGATGTCTTGAGTATATTTCTCACACTATGAAAGTTATGGATTTGCTACTGTGATTTGCTGGTTATCTCTCCAAGGAAATGATTGGTCGTGATGTTGAGGAATATTAATCGTGGTTCTTCTAGAATTCATTTATTGCTTCACATAATTGTTTCCTCGTACCCTATTATGTTATGTTCTAGTATTGTTCTATTGCTAGTATTCTGTACAGGTTATATTAGTGAGTATCTTTTAACTAAAAAGTCTCGTCACTACTTCACCGAGGTTAGACAAGATACTTACTGAGTACATGGCGTCGGTCGTACTCATACTACACTTTTGCACCTTGCGTGCAGATTTTGGAGCGGAGCTGCGGTGGATGTCGGAGGCTGACTCTGAAGATGTTTGTGCCTTCCGGATGTGGCTACCACTTGTCCCTGGGTAGTTCTAGAGTTGAATTCTGTTTATGTACATTTCAAACAGAAGTTGGATTTATTTCATATCAGTTTTTACAATAATCCAGTCTTAGTAGCCCATGTCTTGTACTACTAGTCATTGGGATTTTGTACAGAATCCAGTCATATCATTTGTTGATCACCTTTATTTTTCTTAGAATTATGTTAACTGTTAATTGGCTGACCTAGTGGGTCGGGTAGGTGCCATCACGACTAGCGAATTTTGGGTCGTGACATGAAAGAATCCCACCCTTTTGTAAATCAAAACAATATAACAATATATATTTAATGGACTATAGAACTTATTTTATTAAGTCATTAATTATAAAATATTTATCTCTACTTGGTCCTTTCAATAACCAAGATAAATTATTTTTAATCTTGTGCTGCAATCATTCCGATGGCTTGTCCAGTTGCTTAATTATTTGATTGTGAACATAATCTTTATACATTTTAAGGATATGCATTGATAATGTAATGTAATCATCTGTAAGCTAAATTATATATACTAAATCATCTATTATATAAGTAAAGGACACGAACAAATATATGATCTATTTAAATCTAAACAATTGTTTCATATAAATATCATTACCCAAACACATGGTTAATGGAGTAGTATATATCCCAACAAACGAAATACGACATATCCGTCCAGCGGCCACAGCAGTAACTGTGGATATAGACTGCTGGCGCCATTCAAACACCTCTGAAGCTCAAGGATTTTGGAATGTTTGGAATTTATGGCAAATGCATGCGTGAGTTGCAAGGAAATCACTACTAGGCAAAAAGGGAATGTACGGGGATTCCTTTATTTTATTTCATTTGGAAAATAAGTATTAGCTCTCCCTCTTTCATTTAGAGCTTGTTTGAGCGCTTATTTAGAGAAACACTTTTGATAAAAAAAAAAAAAAAACTTTAGGAGCGAAACATTTTGTATTTGGTCAATTCATTTGAGAAGTGACTCTTTTGACTAATAAATAAATAGATTGTGTTTTACCAATATTTTTAGAAAGTGCTTTTAAGTATCAAATTATGTAAAAATTAAAAATAGTATTAAGATTCATTTTACAAGCAGTATTATTTAAGTAGAACAATAATTTTAAATATTTTTTTTGAAAGACTTTAGTTAAGTATTTAATTTTATTTGACAGGTATTTAGTTTTTTTTTAACGCAAAACAGAGATTATATTAAGATACAAAAGATTACATAGACATAATAGAGTTCCTTAGGACATTGCTATTGCCCAAAGTTGCTAGATAATAACAAATAGTAGTAGGAATAAACTTAGAACCATTACATATTTCATGCTTGTTCTTGATTACTTCTTGCTCAACAAAGGGGGGGGG
>ML312202.1:47666-71724 GCA_005239505.1 Nicotiana paniculata | reverse complement strand
AGTCACTATCAAGAACAAGTATCCGTTGCCAAAAATAGATGACTTATTTGACCAGCTTCAAGGCGACAAGATGTTTTCCAAGATTGATTGAAGTCAGACTACCATTAGGTGAAGATTAGGGCATCAGATGCCCCTAAGGTAACTTTTCGGACCCGATATGGTCACTATGAGTTCTTGGTGATGTCATTTGGCTTGACTAATGTCCCAACAACCTTTATGGATTTGATGAACTGGGTGTTTAAGCCTTGCTAGATTATTTCGTGATCGTCCTCATTGATGATATTTTGATTTACTGCTACGGTCGAGAGGAGCATGAGCAGCATCTGCGAATAATACTTTAGACTTTGAAGAATCGTCAGTTATATGCCAAATTTTTGAAGTGTGAGTTATGGTTGGACTGGATTGCCTTCTTGGGGCATGTTGTATCTTCCAAGGGCATCAAAGTGGATTCTAAGAAGATTAAGGCAGTTCAGAACTGGCCTAGACATACTTCAGCTACAGAAATTCGGAGCTTCTTGGATTTGGCGGGTTATTATCGCCGGTTCGTGGAGGGGTTTTCATCTATTTCATCCCTATTGACCAAGTTAACCCAGAAGGGTGCTCTTTTTAGATGGCCGACGAGTATGAGGTGATCTTTCAGAAGCTCAAGACTTCATTGACTACATCCCTAGTATTTGTGTTATTTACATTTTAGGGATCTTACATTGTGTATGTGATGCATCGAGTATTGGGCTTGGTGCGGTATTGATGCAAGACAGAAGGGTGATCGTATACGTGTTTCTCCAATTGAAGGTTCATGAGAAAAATTATATTATGCATGATCTAGAGTTGGAATCCATTATTCACGCACTGAAGATTTGGATGCACTATCTATACGGCGTTGCATGTGAGGTTTATAGCGACCATTAGAGTCTCCAACAACTGTTCAAGCATAAGGACCTTAATTTGTGGTAGCAGAGATGGTTAGATTTGCTAAAATACTATAATATTACCATATTATACCATCCGGGGAAGGCCAATGTGGTGGCGATGCATTGAATAGGAAGGCTAAGAGCATGGGCAGTTTAGCATATTTACCAATAGTGGAGAGGCCACTATCTATGGATGTTCATGCTTTGGCCAATAGGTTTCTGAGGTTGGACTTTTATGAGCCTAGTCGATTCTTGCTTGTGTTGTGGCACAATCATCGATGTTGGAGCATATCAAGGCTCTCCAGTTTGATGATCCTCACTTGTTGGGTTTAGGAGCACTGTGCAATAGGGTGGTGACAAAGACGTTGCAATTGGATATGACGGTGTTATGCGTCTTCAAGGCCAGATTTGTATTCCAAATGTTGATGGGTTGAGAGAGCTGATCCTTGAAGAGGCTCATAGTTCGTACTATTCCATTCACCCATGTGTCATAAAAATGTACCGTGACTCGAGGAACACTATTGGTGGCGGAGAATAAAGAAAGATATTGTCAGTTGTGTCTCTAGGTGTTTGAATAGTCAATATGTGAAGTATGAGCATGAGAAAGCGGGTGGGTTGACTCAGATATTGGAGATAATAGAGTGGAAGTGGGAGCGCATCATTATAGATTTTGTGGTAGGATTACCATGGGCCGTTGAGATAATATGACGCAATCTGGGTTATTGTGGACCAGTTGACTAAGTCTGCACACTTCACTCCGGTGATGACTTCCTATTATTGGCTCAGATTCACATAAGGGAGATTATCCATGTTACATTCTGTACTTTAATATTAGAATAAGTCGTAGTAATCCATATGAGTTTCAAGGGATTAAGACCATTTATGAGATAATAAGAGAATTTGTCACTATGTTATTGTAAGACCCCGTAAGTATAACAATCTTGATACCGTTATATACATTTGATATGGTATTTAGAGTGGAATATTTTTATAAAAAAAAGTTTGAAAAATATGATTTTATATAGTTATTAATATTACTTCTTTCGAATATGCTTTAAATTATAAACATAATATGAGAAAGTTTAAGAGATTTTTTTTTATTGTAAAGATAGAAATTATTTTCTCACAAGAAAAGAAGGTTATCTTTTTACCATTTTAGAATCAAACATACGCGAATTCGTACTCTTTATAAGAGATTACAAAAATTAGAAATTGAGAAAATATATATATTTTTATATGAATATTTTAATGAAATAATAATATATGTATTGATTTTATATGGTACCACATGACCATGATAGTAAAGTATATTATAGTAAGGTGTATAAAATATCTTAAAAGTGAGTAGTATCTTAAGCAGTTTGAGAAATTTTTTAATTATATAAATAATTAGGTAATTAGTAATTTTTAGTGAAGAGATTAACATGTAATTAGAAATGGTGGAAAGATCACCCTCCCAATGTGGTAACAAGGGATAATGTTTTCAAAAATCAAATCATGACTCTTTAATTTATATAATAGGTGGCATATTTAGAGGAAATTGTGGCTAAGTAGTCATTCTTGTCTTTCTTTATTATTTTCTACGTGATCTTATCATCCTCCCAATTTGATGATTATCTTATCTACCAAAGCACTCTCAGACATCTAACTTTGTATATTTCTCCAAGCTAAAGTTATACATTTGCACTTTAGCAAAGTATTGTATTTCAAAATAAGAATCTGCTCAAGTATGAATGCTTAAGATTGCTTAGTTTTAATGAATTGCACCAAGATTTCTATACTTCACGAATAATTTTTCGCAATTCTTCAAGAATATCATACGGATGTCCCCTTACTTCGATTCGATATTATGTATTTTCCGCAAAAGACGTGAGTTAGAAGGATTGTTAAGAGAATCGGTTCAGGTATATTAAGGGGATTCCTTTTTTTCTTTTGGCATGATCCAAGTAACGATACATAAACGTAATGTTATTCCATAAGGGGTTCTACTCTTAGTAGTTAAGGATGTATATATTATTCATTCCTATAAAGTAATATTCAAGCATGTCTAAGCATATTCCTAAATTTCTATTGAGGTATTTGATAAAGATGTTAATGTTTATAATATAGTGATATCCGCTTCTTCATGCATATTCATTTACCATCGTGCTACTGCCGGCCGAGCAGTTACCACCGGTTGGGCAGTTATGTATCATTATTTACCATCGGTTGAGCAGACATACATATTCATTTACCGTCGAGCAACGATCGGTCGGGAAGTCATGCAGTTACCACCGAGCTATGATCGGTTGGGCAGTTATATATTTACCACCGAGCTACGGCCGATCAGGCAGTCATGCATTTACCACCGCTACGACCGGTCAGGCAGTTACCACTGATCAGTTGGGTAGTCATGCATCATACGATATGGATAATAGAAATAGTCTCAAAGAGAAGCATTATATACGTAAGTATAATAAGTATGCATATACGGTGGCACTTCAGAGATTCAAGTTGATTCTTATATGTATTTAATTAATGTTGACTTATTGTTATGTTTCAGTTCTGCCTAACAGTACATTATTCGTACTGATGTCCTTTTGGTGGGGATGCTGCATTCATGCCTGCAGATATGGATAATCAGTTTGACAAGCCCTCATAGTAGACGAGATTGACTTCAGCGAAGGATCGGTAAAACTCCATCTCATTTGGAGTGTAGCCGAGTCTATTGGTCATTGTGTCAGAATTTTTCTACAGACTTATGGCTAGGCCAATAGCCTGTCCCATTTAATATTAAATAATCTTAGAAACTTTGTAGACAGAGTTTATTTTGTACAATATGTTAGAGGCCTTGACGGTCATTTTTACTTATCCAGAACATCCATATACACAAGGAGTGCTTTTGTTTTACTTGCTTTAGTTTTAATTTTCAGCAGACAAATGGAATATGGTAGAGAATATTCGTGTTACTGAGGTAAACACAAACCGGTAAATGTGGCTCATATATTTGGAAAATTAAGATGCTGGTCTTATGCTGCAGTCTGACCGGTTGAATAACGTTGTTTCAAATTATGTGTATTTCACATAGTTATCAGGACCGCTTTTGCAATCAATGACAAGAGAAGTAAGCCAAACTTAACTTTATGTCTTTATCCGGATTGAGGTGCTTGACACTTCTCTTGTCAAACTTACTTAAAAACTACAGAAAAGCTATAATAAAGGCTGCAGAATTATATGAGCATAAAATAGAAGAAACATCAACGACGGGATAAATCTCTATTTCATTTTATATAACACTATTATTATAAGAGTATCAGACGTTTTATTACGAGTTTTAATAAATGTACGTATCCACACTCTTTTGTTCTTTTTAGCATTATACATGTTTATCTTGAAAATAGTAACTACAATTATATTTGATTTTATAGTTCTAAAAATACGTGATCGATTTTAATACCAGTTGTTTAGGCAATAGATGCTAGGTGAAAAGTGAGAAATAATAGCGAAAGGTAACAAGATTATGCAAACCGAGCAACAGAGAGACGGGTCTCGAGGTTGGTCGGAATGGGCCTCGAGGTCGAGCTTAAGAGTTTGACAAGGGGCTGCCAAGAGTGATATAACAGTATTGAAGGCTTCAAAGATGGTCTATTTGTGATTAATAACGAGTAATAAATGAAGAACAACTAATAAACACAATAAATGAAAGACAATAAATCAATGAAACAATTGTAGAGAATGTTTTAGTTAGAGAGCATAGGATGTTCTTGTTC
This sequence comes from Nicotiana paniculata, assembly GCA_005239505.1. Lineage (NCBI taxonomy): Eukaryota > Viridiplantae > Streptophyta > Magnoliopsida > Solanales > Solanaceae > Nicotiana > Nicotiana paniculata. The sequence goes on along the minus strand of ML312202.1, from coordinate 67,064 downwards.
TTGTATTGAATATCATGTATCTTACAAAGTGACAAGGGTCCCCTTTATATATGAGGGAGAATTCCAACATAATACATGTGTAATTAATGCAAAGAGAGATGGCTGGTACAACAATTAATGCCTCGTGCGGGCTTGTACTATTTTGCGTACTTGATCAGCTTTAACCACGTGCCTTTTGGGAATTTTCCGTCTTTCTATGTTGGTCTTCGATTTGAACTGCCCCGAGGTCGAGGACCTTTGATATGCCCCCTCGATGCCAAAACTCGAACCTTTGAGCCTTCTGAGCGCCGTAATAAACGTCAGTCTCTTCAGAGCATTAAATAATGTGACATAAAAAGCTGCGCAGAGATCGCCGTCACACAATTCTTGAGAAGCCCACGAACCGTTATTGGTTCGACCTTTCCACTTCAATGAATGCCCAAAAGGCCTCTATAAATACTTCAATCACTTGCCCTTTCATAATTTTACATCTTCTTCAAACCATCAAACTTTTACTAAGTGTTTCCCACTCTTATCTTCTATCTGCGTTTGCTTCTTCGTCTTCTCTCTTCAAAACTCAGTTATAACCATGGCAAAAACTTCCAAAATGGTACCTCAAAAGGAGGGAGCCGCTTCTTCATCATGCCCGTCTAAGGGAAAGTCATGAACTTCTCCTACTATCGAGCAATGCATCCCTGGCCCTTTCGACACAATCTCCGATTTCACGATTGAAAACCCCCCTTATAAATCGGGCTGATGCGAGCCCATGTTTCGATATATAAGTGTAGTATCCAATATAGAGAGGGTAAAACTTGACTGCTGTTGGGGGGAGGCAGTCCGAATAGAAATCCCTACAGCTGACGAAAGCATAGACACGCATAAGGCTGGCTTTCTCAGCGTATATACATACCCTTTTACCTTAGGCCCCGTAAATTCTTCCTCTCCACCGATTGACCCGGTGATTCTCTATTTTATTCATAAATACCGAGTGACACTCGGTCAGATCAATCCTTCTTTCTAGAGGATTGCATATATGATTCGACACATTACCAACATGTTCGAGGGAATGAATTTCACCCTCGACCATTTGATCAGATTATACAGCCCTCGTCTCTTTCGCGGGGGCCTAATTAAACTGCACCGTTGATCTTCCAAGGCGTTCCCCACCTGCATCGACGAGGATAAAGATCGAGGATGGATGAGCCGATTTGTTAGAATCAGAACTTTGGACATCATCCCTGCTGATAGAATCCCGTTCCCGAAGGAATGGAATATGAAACGTAAGTACCCCTGAATTGAGTATGTTTTGCCATCTCTTTTTCTCTTGGCTGATTTTCTTCTAATTGTGTAGCCACTGTTTGGTTTCCCGGCGCGGTCCAGGACCTTCCGAGGAGATCAAACTTTTGGACTCCACTTTCCCATACAACAAACGTGTTTGGAGCGATCTGGCTAAGACGTAGTTGAAGGCCAAGAACCACGGTATGCTCTCGTTGTTATTTTTTTCTCATTCTTTGTAAGAACTGTCGATGTTGGTGTTTTTTGATATAACACGTTTGTGCAGGCCTTGGTGAAGGTGTGTTGATGAGGCCGCCCCTACCTGGTGAGGAAGAGGCTCCAAAGACTTCCAAGGACAAGAAAAGGAAAGAGGAGGCCTCGACGGAGTCTCCAAAATCCAAAAGGGCAAAGGCTCGGAAGCCCAAAACCGATGCCATGGTCATATCCTCAATGGCCGTTGAGAGCCTGCGAGCCGAGGAAGCAAGTGATGATACCTGCCCTTTGGTAAAAATGGCAAAATGAAGCGTTGATGCTTCGAGAGTTGTTGGGTGGCCGTCTGTTGAGTTGGAGGCGGCCGATACGGACCCGCCTTGTGCTGAGGAGGCCTCGAGGAGGGTTCGGGCCCAGTCCTCAAGCCGCTCGTCGGACATGACAGAGTCCATGTTGAGGAGCTCAGAGGGATTGCTACTGGAGCTTTTTGGGGTTGGGAAGAAGCCTTGATGGAGGCTGATATTGCCGGTGGATTTCACTCGGGCCCGTCGTTTTCTCCAGGGGAGATACGAGATGCCGAAGACAGGAATGTCCCCGGTTTGGGGACCTCTCACGGAGAGGATGACATATTTAGAGACTATTTTGAAGGTGTAGGGAGGACCGATGTCGATGCCCCCACTTCCCCTGAGGAGGCTGAGAGGCTCCAAAAATAGGTGACTCTCTTGAAATAATATGTCGTTCTTCAACTTTCTACTCTTGCTTTCTAATGTTCTTCCTCTGTGATGCAGGTCAAGAAGTTGTATGACCAAGCTTTCTCCAAGATACAAGATGAGTTGACTTATCGTGGATAGGAGCTTAAGAAGCTTGTGTCGGAGTCCGTCGAGCTGGAGGCTCTATGTGCTCGAAAAGAGGAGGAATTGATAAACCTCCAAGCAGGCTCGGAGAGAGCGCTCCGAGAGAGGGCCGACTTTATCGAGCAGGTATTCTGGTATCCACAATTTTTTTTAATTGCAATTTTTGGTGCTGATCGACTTATTTTCTGTGCTTTTCAGATTAGGAAGAAGGATGCCCTGGTGGAGCGGCTCCGAGAGGATGTTGCGGCCAAGGATGCCAAAATCCTTGAGCCGGCTCGACTGAATGATGCCGCGGATTTGGATAGGGACACGCTTTGGGGGAAGCTATCCTCGATCCAAGACCTTCATCGAGGTGCTCAGGAGGAGGCTGTTGCCTATCTGCGGTCAAGTCTGAGGCCGATGAGTTTGTCTCCTCATACAAAAGGGATGCTGCTGCTGCAAATGACCGGGCCAGGGAGATATTCGAGAAGGCCGAGCTAAAACTGGCTCGGGCAGTTGCTCATGCCTGCACACAAGCCAGGAGGCAAGCCTTCGAGGAGGTGAGCTAAGGGTGTCGATATCTTTGTCGAGATTGAAGAAGCCAGAGCCCTGGAGGAGGAATCGGCAATGCCGAATACGTCAGATGAGTGCTCTGAAAGCAGCTCGGACAACAGTGAAGGCGAAGAGTAGATTCACCTATTGTTTTTCTTTTTTACTCTTTTGTATATGTGACCCTCGAGGGGAATTTTTGTAGAAATACCCTTGTAAATGCATTTTTGAAATAAAATATTTCGTTACATATCTCCCAAACTTTGCCCTGAAATGCTTACGCGAAAGTTGACTTTCAAGCTTTGATTTTAGCCATTCGGAACTCGTACTTACAATAGTAGATCCCCTGAGATCGGACACCTTCTCGAGTCTAGGTCGGCATGGGGCTTCGATCCCTCGAACGCTGTGTGACAGTATCATTTATGTGACATGACCGTGACGTGATCGAGGTAGCCCCGCCGGTAGACTTTCTCAAAAGTTATGACAACTTTGTCAGAATTAAATGGCTTTAAAAGTAGTTGAATAGCCACCGCTTGCTCTATATATACTTTCTTCCTCTTTATTTTAAGTCTTGTAACTTTGCAAAACTAGCTTTTCTTTCAACGTTCTCTTCCTTTTCTCATCTTGCGAAACTGTTTTCATTTCTTCCTCTTTACCTTTGCTTGATTATTTATGGCTGCCATGCCTGAATCCATTCACCAAGAAGAGGAAAACCTTACCTCTTCTTCTTGCCCGGCCGGTGATACACCGCCGGCATATGGCGAGTTAACCTCGAGCTGCTTTGCTTTGAAGAAAGATTTTGCACTAGAGAAACACTTAGATGCCCCGGGCCATCGAGAGCATGCGTCGAGGTTCATCCGATCGATAGAAGAAAACCACCTCAAGGCTGTGAGGAGAGACTGCGGCTGGGGAGAAAATGTTATGGTGCAGATACCTTCCCGAGAAGAGAATATTATGGCTTACGCGGAAGGATTCTTGAATGTGTATACGTACCCATTTACATTGGGTCTCCTCGACCGCCTTGTGCTAAAATATTTCCAAAGGTATCGAGTCACTCTGGCTAAAATTCACCCGTCCTCTGGCGGATAGTATTGATGATGAGGTACTTTATTGAAAAGGCTGAGCTCGAGTTTACCCTTAGCCATCTTATCAGATTATATCGGCCCCTGCATTGTCGGGGCCTAATTGCATTACGAAGCCGATCCACAAGGCCCTTTATTGCCAGTGACGACGAGGACCAAAACTGAGGATGGATGAGTTGGTTTGTCCGAGTGAGGACCGTCGATATTATTCCTGCAGAGTTCCTACCGTTTTTCGAGAAATGGAACTTCAAACGTACTACATCGTAACTTAGTTCCCTTTTCTTTGGTTGATTTATAAGAATGTTTATTCCTTTTTCTCAGCAGTCCCATGGATGCTGGAAGAGATCCCCGATCTTGCAGACTGGACTCGAAGGTTGGTAGCTTCGTCGTCCTATGATGAACGCAAGTGGCGAGATTTGTCGAAGGGCAGATGGGAAGCAAAGCACCACGGTATGAGCCATGTGATTTCCCTTTTGAGGAATGTTTCCTTTTATGTGTATTAACTCCACTACCACAGGTGTTGGTAGATTCTCGGAGATGAGACCGTGCCTCTTCGAGGAGAGGGAAGGACCATCGGCTTCGGATACGAGGAAGGATAATAAGAGAAAAAGGTCCTCGATGGATGAGGACACTTTCACTGAGGCGGGGCCTGCCCAAAGACACAAAGGAGACGCCGTCGCTGAAGAGGACTTCATTTGTGTTGGTCATTCCATGGATATCAGCTCTCCTCGGGAGGGTGGTTCTTCATCTATGGCTCGAACCAGGGGCCCTCTCGAGGTTTCCGAATCGGCTGGTCCTGGGACCTCCAGCCTCGAGAGTGAGGTTCTACGAGAAGGAAAGAGCAAGAGTCTTTCACCATCATCATCTTCCTCCCTCGAAGGTACTTAGAGGGACGCTTAGAGCCAGGGGTCACCTAAATCAAGTGGGGTCTCGAGCGATCATATCCCCGTTGAGAGCGGTTCAACTGGGTCGATGGGATCAGGCCAGTAGACGCATGTTCAACTTTTGAGGAGGCTCAGCGGCTCTGATCCGTGGTGAGTTTCGGCTGATTTTGTCTGCTTTTCAGCTATGAATTTTCATTCTTTGAACTAAAGCTCCTTTTTCGTAGGTCTTTGACAAGCTCAAGTTCGAGCTTCTTCGTTGTGAGACCAAGTTGCGAGAATATTTGGGCAAGGAAAAATCATTCAGGCTCCTTTGCAATAGAAGAAGAAAGAATTGATACATCTTCGATCGGAGATGCATCGAAGTCAAAACTATGAAGGCAATCTCGAGCGTCCGGTAACCCTTATACTGGAGGAGTACATGCTTCAGATGCAGAGAAAAATAGAAGCACTGGAACGCCTCTGGGGTGAGTTTGGTCAAGTAAATTCCGAATGCGATGTGTTGAAGGCGCATATAGGCGTTCATGTTGTGGCCAAAACGAATGCCTTGGCCAAAGCCTCTGCCCTCGAGGTACAACTTCGTAATGCTCGAGAAAGTAGTTTGATTCAGACGAATCGGATTGCCGAGCTTGAGACTGATCTTTTGAATATGAAGGCCGAGGTCGTGGACACCCGGGCTGAAGCTGAAGAAGTTCGAGCGAAGGCTGATAAGAAGGTGGCCGTTTATTTGAAAGATGTTGCTGATGCTTGGGCTGAGATGAGAAGTGCCTTTGACAGATAGAGGAGGGGCAATGAGTATTCCCGATGCAGGTCTCGGAGGAGACCCTTGAAGAGATACATTCTAGGGGCTTTGACCTCTCGGAAGAGATAAAGCAGGTCGAGGCGGATGAGATCGACGCCAAGTTTTTCCTTTCCTCTTGAGCCGATGCTGATATTTGAAGGCTCCGAGGGAGCTGGTACCTGTAGTAGACTAGGTTTTCCTTCTTTGTTCTTTGTAAAGACTCCTGTGGGAGCATTGTAAATGCATATTTGTAATACACACATATATATATGAAGGATTCTTTGGTTTTTCTGATTTGCTTGTGGATAATTAGCCCGATGAATTGGACTTTGAGATGAAACCTTTGGGGTTATAAATTGGCCCTGAGGCTTTTTAGGCTGGCCCGTGGGCTCTTACACATTGGGTTGGTACGCCCTTTAATATAGCTGGCGACTTGGGCTCTTACGCGTTAGGTTGGTACGACCTTTAGTGTAGCTGGAGACTTGGGCTCTTATGCATTTGGCCCTGGGACACCTTAGTTAACCGTTTAGGGCTCAGCCTCTGAGTCGGGTTTCAACTCGAGCTCATCGGCCCTTAGGTTTTTAAATCGGTCTTGAGGCGCTTTGGTTCGGCATGACCTGTAGTAGGCGACTTGGTCTCTTATGCGTTAGGTCGGTATGAACTTCAGTGTAGCTGGCGACTTGGGATTTTATGCAATTGGCCCTGAGGTGATTTGGTTAATCGTTTAGGGCTCAGTCTCTGAGTCGGGGTTTGGCTCGAGCTCATCGGCCCTTAGGTTTTTAAATTGGCCCTGAGGCGCTTTGGTACGATACGACCTGTAGCTGGAGACTTGGGATCTTACGCGTTAGGACGGTACGACCTTTAGTGTAGCTGGCGACTTAGACTCTTACACATTAGGTCGGTACGACCTTTAGTGTAGCTGGCAACTTAGGCTCTTACGCTTTAGGTCGGTACCCTTTAACCGATTCTTTTCGAAGTTGTTTCGAAGTAATTGGAGGCCTGTGATTTTATGGCGACAACCGGACGTCTCCGAGTCGCGTTATTTTGGCCGGAGCCTTATGATAGTGGTCATCGTAGTTGGCCGTAGTCTTTAGTCCCCGAGTGAGATAGACTCGGCTTCTATATCGAGGGTATGCCTTTTTAGGGGTCGTATAAGTTCGATATATAGCCTTGACTTTGATATCGGGATTATGCCTTTTTAAGGTCTTACAAATTTGTACATGCCTTGCTTGGGGTCTTGCAATTTTGACGTTGCCTCGTGGAGGGATTACATTGGTGCCTTATGGAGGGTCTATGATCTCAAAGTTGCCAGCCCTGAGGTCTTACGGCTTCGAGTTAGATAGCTTGATGAGCCGATAGTCGAGGGCATTCCCCGAGTCGGAGTTGATATTGCCTCATGGAGGGATTATATTGTTGATATTGCCTCATAGAGGGATTACATCGGTGATATTACCTCATGGAGGGCTTACATTGGTGATATTGGCTCATGGAGGGATTACATTGGTGATATTGGCTCATGGAGGGCTTACATTGGTGATATTGGCTCATGGAGGGCTTACATTGGTGATATTGGCTCATGGAGGTCTTACATTGGTGATATTTCCTCATAGAGGGCTTACATTGGTGATATTGCCTCATGGATGGCTTACATTGGTGATATTTCCTCATGGAAGGCTTATGTGCTCGAAGTTGCTAGCCCTGAGGTCTTATGGCTTCGAGTTTTTGATGTTTCGATGGGGTGACTATCGAGGACAGCTCCTGAGTGGTCGGTAAATTTTTGGCCTTGGGGCCGTTTCTTGTGAAAATAACAAACTTCTTTGACGCGTGAAGTGTTTTGATGATAAAAGATTCTTATCCGATTACTTGGTACAAGTACACATTTTCACCATTGAGGGTTTGATTATTCTATGTGGACACGGTTCATTCGATCATTTGGTCCTATACATTGTTCTCCTATAGAGACCCTCTTCGGCGTGTTTCAGTAATCTCCCGGGGGGATACCCCTCAGTATTTGAGGTTGATCGAAGAGAATCCTTGAATACTTGGTGAGTTCTCCTTAGGTATCATATGGGTGTTTCCTCGTTAAAAACCTCATCGGTAAAACCCATTTGGGATAAAATCAGGCGTGAGGGAAAAAGAGCGCAACACATGATTTAAAACTTAAGGCCTTCGAGCTGGAGGGTGCTCCTTTTCTTTTTCAATCGAACACCTGCACATATGTTAGTGTAAAACGTGAAGGAAAGAGGAAGAGGATTGTACCTTAGCTGTGGTGGCGTTCAATCCTCAGTATGCTTCGGTTGTTTATTTCGAGGATGCGACACGGTCCTTTATTCGTTCATCCGAGGATGTAGTTTGCGATTGCTACTTGGCTGTTTGCTTGTTTTTTGGCTCCTCCGATGTAGAAGGTGTCGGTGCCACATCGTGCACTACAAATATTTCTTTTGCTGCATGTTGTTCCCCATATACTAGTTTTATTCCATCCTTCGTAAGGAACTTCATCATTTGATGAAGGGTCGACGACACCGTCCTCATACTGTGAATCCACGACCTTCCAAGCAATGCATTGTATCTCATGTCACCTTTGATGACATGAAACTTGGCGTTTTGAATTGTACCGGCCACGCTGACTGGGAGGATGATTTCCCTTTTGGTAGTTTCGCTTGCCATCTTGAATGCGATGAGGACACGGGAGGCGGGCACGATCTGGTCGAGCTACCCGAGTTGTTCTACCACCCTCGAACGAATTATGTTGGCCGAGCTACCTGGATCCACGAGCACACGTTTAATTTGAAATTTAATCAAAAGAAAATAAATTACTAGTGCGTCATTATGAGGTTGAGACAAGGTCTCGATGTCCTCTTCGCTGAATGGAAGGGCGTCTTCCGGTATGTAGCTCCGAGTTTGCTTTTCCTTGGTGATGAATACTTTCGTTTTCTTAAAAATGGGTCCCCGAGGGATGTCGACTCCACCAATAATCATGTGGATGACATGTCGTGGTGCTTCTGTTTCATTTTTCTTGTTTGTCTCTTTTTCCCAAAACTGGTTTTTAGCTTGGTCGCTGAGGAACTCTCGAAGGTTCCCTTTGCTAATCAGTCAGGCTACCTCTTCTCGAAGCTGTATGCAATCCTCGGTCCTATGACTATGGGTATCGTGATATTCGCATATCAAGTTGGGGTTCCTCTGCGTAGGATCAGATAGCACGAGTCTTGGCCACCTGGTATTCCTGATCTTACTTATGGCCGATACGATGTCTAAAACATCTATGTTGAAGTTGTACTCAGATAGACGGGGTGCCTCTACCGGCCCTGTGTGCCTGTCAAACCCTGCTTTATCACGAGTCCCCGAGGATTCTTTCCTCGGTCCATACTTTGGTCACTTTGAGGTATGTTACACCTCGATATATTTCTCCAATTTTTTATGTACGGTTGATACCTTTCTTTGTTTGGCCTTGGTTCTCTTTATGGAAGCCTCGATTCCTTTGCTAAGACTCTGCTAGGATACACCGAGCCCGAGGGGGCTTCCAATTGGTCGTCCTCGACCCTAATCTTCGACTGATACCTGTTGTGTACATCCGCCCAAACTACGGAGGGGTACTCGATTAAATTTTGCTTCAGCTATTTTGAAGCTATCGAGCTTCGTTCATTCAAGTCCTGAGTGAAGGCTTGTACCGCCTAATCATTAGAGACAGGTGGTAATTCCATTCGTTCTAATTGAAAGTGGGATACGAACTCCCTTAACATCTCATTCTCCCTTTGTTTGATTTTGAAGACGTCAGATTTACTTGTAGCAACCTTGATGGCACCAACATGTGCTTTCACAAAGGAGTCCGCCATCATGGCAAATGAATCTATCGAGTTCAGGGGCAGGTTATGATACCACATCATGGCCCCTTTGGATAGTGTTTCTCAAAATTTTTTCAATAGGACGGATTCAATCTCGTCATCTCTTAGGTCGTTCCCTTTCACAACACAAGTGTAGGCAGTAATGTGCTAATTGGGGTCCGAGGTTCCGTTGTACTTCGGGAGATCGGACATTCTGAAATGGGCTTCGGGGCTGCATTTGATGGGAATGACTTTTGCACGAACTTTTTTGAATCTACACCTTTCGGAATCGGGGTTGTGACGGGATCTGATCGACCCTCGAGTTATAGGTCTCCACTTTTTTGCCGTTAGCTTCTATCTTCTTTTCGCCCGATTCAATCCTCTTTGCGAGTCTTCGAGCATCTTCATAATGGCGGAGTCGGCTGCTGACCCATTATTACTCGACCTTTTTAGTGCCTCTTCGATTCGAGGAGCCGTTTCTGGTACTGCTGTGCTTGGGGTTCTCTGATGGCTTTGTAGTTGAGCAATAGCCACCCGTTGTGCTTGCAACATCTCAAAAATGACATGAAGGCTAACTTCCCTTTCCCTTTAAGCAGGGGCTCCCTGCACTTCACGCTGGTCTCTTTCATGCACACTTCCATCTGTATGAGAGCTCACATCGACATGTTGAAGCATTGCGTGAGCCTTCATCGACAGGGATTTGCACCGTTGCCCCTTCAGGGTTTTGCGGTGGCACACCGGCACCTGAAGTAGCTGCGCCATTCTCTCCGTAATCCTCAGGGCCGTTGTTTTCATGTGCATTTACTGAGTTAGACATTTTCTGACCTGAAATTGAAGATTCTTGGACAAGAAAAAGTGTAAAGAATAACTTGTGTTTTTAGAAAACCAGCACTAAAACAATCACTATTATTTTTAGCCCCACGATGGGCGCCAAACTGTTTTCCTTGAAAATGTTAATTACAATTATATTTGATTTTGTGGCTCTAAAAATGCGTGATCTATTTTAATACCAGTTGTTTAGACAGTAGATGCTAGGTGAGAAGTGAGAAAACAAAATAAGAGCGAAGGATAACGAGATTATGCAAATCGAGCAGCAGAGAGACGGGTATCGAGGTTGGTCGGAATGGGCCTCGAGGTCGAGCTTAAGAGCTTGACAAGGGGCTGTCGAGAATGATATAACGGTATTAAAGGCTTCAAATATGGCCTTTGTGATTAATAACGAGTAATAACTGAAGAACAACTAATGAACACAATAAATAAAAAACAATAAATCAATGAAACAATTGTAGAGATGTTTTAGTTAGAGAGAAGATGATGTTCTTGTATTGAATATCATGTGTCTTACAAAGTGACAAGGGTCTCCCTTATATATGAGGGGGAATCCCACCATAATACATGTGTAATTAATGCAAAGAGAGATGACTGGTAAAATCATTTAATGCCACGGTACGAGCTTGTACTATTTTGCGTACTTGGTCAGCTTTAACCACGTGCCTTTTGGGAATTTCCCACCTTTCCACGTTAGTCTTCGATTTGTACTGCCCCGAGGTCGAGGACCTTTGATATGTCCTCTCGATGCCAAAACTCGAACCTTCGAGCTTTTTGAGAGCCATAATAATCGTAAAATCGATAAAATCGAGCTCTCCAATTTTAACCGTATACAATATATTGCATCACCCAGTAACTAAATCGTGGCTTCTTCTGAGCCGCTCTTCTTTGTTTATATAGGAGGTGGTTGTGTTTTTTAATTTTGGATGGGGCAACTACTTATTAATATTGTTAATTGCAGGAGTCCCTCGGTGTTTGGAGATATCTGCAGAAAGAAAGCCATACCAATTGCGGTAAAAATCTATATAAAATATTTTGGATGCTGGGAATAGCCGTTTGTTCTTGGAATGAGGCAACAGGTGCTTTTGTAGAGCACTGAAAAATTGTGGCTGTCATTTCTTAAGGAAATGAAGTTGGTGCAAGAAATTAATACTTGTAGTTCGATTATTCGTATACTTTATGCATGGTCGTATATATTCAAGGATGATTTTCATTGGCTTATATTATTCACGCTTCAAATATTCAGTCTTAAGCCTACAAAAAACAAGCAATGTTAGAATGTCCCATATTAAATGAAAAAATAGATGTGGTATTTTACAATATGATTCTGCATAATTTTACCTTATGACCTAACTTATGGAGCTAAATTAGGTCCTATGTCCATTTTATTTACTATCATTATTGTCAAGAACACTTGCCTAGCTGCTGGCGTGAATAATAAACTGTCAGATCTACTTCACTTCCGAATTTACTAGCTGTTTACATGCTCTTTCAGCAGTGAAGTGATTAAAGAAGAAAGAGTTTTTCAATGCATTATTATTTGTCATAACTTGTTATAATGAACCATGGATTAATTAACGGAGCCATTGTTTCGATAAAATCCGGAAATAACTTCTCTACCTTTTAAAGACAGGGATAAAGTCTGCGTACACTCTACCATTTCCAGACCTCACTTGTGAGACTATACTCAATATGTTGTTGTTGTTGTTGTTGTTATTGTTTCAATAAAACATTTCAATAAGAGCACTCGATGAAGATAGCTTTGGTGGCCTCCGCTTCTTCCTCAATCAGGCGGCGACAATTCCCCTCCTTCACACCCACTACATAGAAGAGTTGTACCTTAATCACCACTACAATTAATAAAAATGATCTTTAGAGCGATATATGATATTAATTGTTCGAGACAAGTAGAGAATTAATTGTCCTTTTATTTTATTGTCTCGATAAGATAAAGGTGTTCGTGTCAATTTGTGGCACATACCATAGAATTGTCTGGAAGAGATTAACTCAATCTAGGGTGAAACTGTTTCTTGTTATTTTTCATGTCATATGCAATCATGCAGTACCACAGAATTTTCCTTTCAATGTTGTTTAATAGTAAATGCATTTGTATACGGTCGAAATCGAGCATACCCGATTTCATTGGTAGGGGAGTTACTTCGAGGGTAGCTTCGTAATAGATCAGGCTCGAGTTCGAAGATATAACACCGAACCTGGAGATCGAAGTGTTCATTGAGATCGAGACCAAGCATGATTGACTTCGAGTAAGGTGTAATAACATAATGACGAGATACCAGTAACCAATCGAAGATCACGGTGGAAATCCCGGAACAGGACAAATCAAAGGGGTTATTGATGTCAATCGTGGGACTTATTTCCATTATTAGAATTATACCTTATTTAGGATTCCTCTATTATATAAAAAAAGATCCCATTAATTTGTAGGGGCATCATATTTCACTGACAAAAAATTATACTTATGCTATTCTCTTTATTTTGCTCATTGTTCATAAGAATTGTTCTGTTCTCTACTGTTCTAATTACCCCCCACCTCAAGACTATCTCGAATCGAGGTCGAACCGCTGCTTTCACACTGGTTTGATTTATTTTATTTTCTAATTTATCTATTTAATTATTGTTTATCAATTGGTATTGAATTAAATCACATATCCTTAAAACCACAATATAAGTTTAATTGTTACTCGGTTTTTAGGGTAAATAGTTTGGCACCCACGGTGAGGCTAAGGATAATAGTGATTGTTCAGTACTGATTCTGATAAAACACACTATTTTACGCTTGTTCTTGTCAAGAATTTTTGCTTTCAGGTTAAAACATGTCAAACTCACGAAACGCATCCACACACGGTGACAATGGCCTCGGATTACACGGGGAAAACGAAAATATGATTGCTCTAGGAGTCGAGGTGCCACAGGCAAATCTCGGGGGAGCACCGGTTGCCAACCCAGTCGATGTTAGTTAGCATGTTGCTCTAAATACGGACCTAGGCACGGGGAGTGTACGCAGAGAAGGCCGATCTGGTGGCCAAGGAATGCAGGGCAGGGGAGACGAAGTAGTCAGTATCCAAGTGATATTCGAGATGCTTCAGGCTCATCAAGCCGCTATTCCTCAGTTACAAAATCAACATAGAGCTCTGAATAGGGTGGAGCCAGAAATTACTCGCCGTAGTGAGCCAGTACCGGAAAGGTCGTATAGTAACGAATCGGGGACTGATCCTGCGATAATGAAAATGCTCGAGGAGCTCACCAAAAGAATTGAATCGGGGGAGAAGAAAATCGAAGCCAACGATAAAAAAGTTGAAACATACAACTCCCGAATTGATCAGATACTTGGGGCACCGCCAATTTTGAAAGGGATGGATTCGAAGAAGTTTGTACAAAAGCCGTTTCCTTCCAGTGTGACTCCGAAGCCTATTCCAAAGAATTTTCGTATGCCAGACATACCTAAATATAATGGTACTACCGATTCCAATAAGCATGTTACTTCCTATACATGCGCCATCAAGGGTAACGATTTGGAAGATGACGAAATCGATCTGTGTTGTTGAAAAAGTTCAGAGAGACCCTGTCGAAGGGAGCAATGATTTGGTATCACAACCTACCACCGAATTCCATCGACTCATTTTCCATGTTGGCAGATTCTTTTGTAAAGGCACACGCCGGGGCCATAAAGGTCGCAACAAGGAAATATGATCTTTTCAAGGTAAGACAAATGGATAATGAAATGCTGAGGGAGTTCGTGTCCCGATTTCAAATGGAGTGCATGTAGTTGCCACCGGTCACAGATGATTGGGCCCTTCAAGCTTTTACTCAAGGATTGAATGAACGGAGTTCGATAGCATCACGTCAGTTGAAACATTTGATCGAGTATCCAACTGTTACTTGGGCAGATGTGCACAATCGATATCAGTCGAAGATCAGGGTCGAGGACGACCAACTAGGAGCCCCTTCCAGTTCATTACATCCTAACATGCCGACAATTAAAAATAAGAGGGATGTCGATAGGGAGCCAAGGTCGAACAAAGACCGATATCAACCATACATCGCAGATCGAAGAAGCAATGGTCCGGGACGCAATTCCACCCGAAACAATCGAAGAAGTGATCGAGGATAGAGCTCTCGGGGACTTATGAGCAAAAGTGGGTTTGACAAGTATGCCGATCCCACGGAGACACCTCGATGCGGAGTATAACTTTAGCATCGATGCTTCAGGCATTGTATCGACAATCAGAAGGATCAAAGATACTAGATGGCCTAGACCCATACAGACTTATCCTTCCCAAAGAAACCCAAATCTGTTGTGCAAGTATCATGGCACGCATGGTCACATGACTGAGGATTGCAGACAATTAAGGGAGGAGGTAGCCCGTCTATTTAACAAGGGCCACCTTCGAGAGTTCATCAGTGATCGAGCCAAGAATCATTTCAGGGAAAGGGACGCCAACAGGAAAAATGAACAGGAGGAACCCCAACATGTCATTCATATGATCGTTGGTGGGGTCGACATTCTACAGGGACCCATATTCAAACGCACTAAGGTATCAATCACTAGGGAAACGAACCCGAGATTATGTGCCATAAGGCACCTTATCATTCAATGATGAAGAAGCAGAAGGAATTTCTCAAGCCCACAATGACGCTCTAGTAATTTCTATCTTATCAAATAAAGTTCAAGTTAAGCGTGTTTTAGTGGTTCCAGATAGTTTAGAAAATATCATCCGATCGAGGTAGAGTAGCTTGACCTACAGGATCAAATCGTGCCTGCAACTCGAGTCTTAAACGACTTCAATATGGCCCGTGAAACATTTAAAGGGGAGATTATCCTACCGATGAACGTGGCTGGAACCATTCGAGATATCAAGTTCCACGTAATCGAGGGTGACATGAGGTACAATGCCCTGCTCAGAAGGCCTTGGATACACAACATAAGGGCAGTCCCCTCGACCCTCCACCAGATGATGAAATTCCCGACGTCAGACGGTGTAAAAACAATGTACGGGTAATAGCATGTTGCAAAGGAAATATTTGTGGTCGATGAGGTAACGCCGATATCGACGTTATCAACCTCGGAAAAGTTGAGCATCAAAGGTAAACTGGAATCCAAATACCAATCACCACCACCAGCTTCGAATGAATCAGGGAAGCAGGATATAGAAGAAGAAAATGAGGAAACCTTTGTTGTTCCCGAAGATTCTGACGCCATCAAATCAACGGTCGAAGAGTTAGAACAGGTTATACTGATCGAGTACCTGCCTGAGCGAAAGGTATACCAGGGAACGGGATTAACCCCTGAACTCAGGAAAAATCTTATTCAATTTCTTATTGATAAGATAGATTGTTTTGCTTGGTCCCATTTAGACATGAAATGGATACCACTGAAGATAACAACACATCAGTTAAGCCTGGTACCTAAGTTCAGACTGGTGAAGCAAAAGAGAAGACCTCAGTCCGAGGTAAAACACGGGTTCATAAAGGACGAGGTAACTAAACTTCTCAAAATAGGGTCCATTCGGATGGTAAAATATCCCGAATGGTTAGCCAATGTAGTCATAGTCCCTAAAAAAGGGAACAAACTTAGAATGTGCGTAAACTTTAAGGATTTGAACAAGGAATGTCCCAAAGATTCTTTTCCATTGCCTAACATCGATCGCATGATAGACGCCGTGGTCGGCCATGAGATCCTTAATTTTCTCGATGCCTATTCCGGGTACAATAAAATTCAGATGAACCTGGAAGACCAAGAAAAGACTTCATTCATCACCAAGTACAAAACAAACTGTTATAATGTAATGCCTTTCGGGCTAAAAAATGTAGGAGCTACTTACCAATGCCTAGTAAATAAATTGTTCAAAGAACAAATAGTGAAGTCAATGGAAGTGTATATTGATGACATGCTAGTTAAGTCCCTGCGCGCAGAGGACCATTTAGCTCATTTGCAGGAAACGTTCTGAGGAAATATAACATGAAGCTCAACTCCGAGAAATGTGCTTTCGGGTCGGTTCGGGAAAGTTCCTTGGCTTGGTGGTGTCGAATCGGGGGATCGAGATCAACCCCGATAAAATCAAGGCCATCGAAGACATCACCGTCGTGGACATTGTAAAAGCCATGCAGAGGCTGACTGGATGGATAGCCGCCTTAGGTTGATTCATCTCGAGGTCATCGGATCGAAGCCACCGATTTTTTTCTCTACTCAAAAAGAAGAACGATTTTTCCTGGACCCCGGAATTCCAACAAGCATTAGAGCAATTGAAACGATACCTATCGAGCCCACCACTGCTTCACACTCCAAAGGAAGATGACAAACTTTACTTGTACTTGGCAGTATCAGAAATCGCGGTTAGTGGTGCCTGGTTCGAGAAGAGAAAGATACATAATTCCCTATGTATTACATAAGTCAAACTTTAGGAGAAGCAGAATCTAGATATCCACACCTAGAGAAATTGGCACTTATGCTGATAAGAGCCTCTAGAAAATTAAAACCATACTTTCAATGTCACCCCATATGCGCATTAACCACTTACCACTTTGTAATATTTATCACAAGCCCGAACTGTCGGGTCGATTGGCCAAATGAGCCGCCGAACTCAGTGGGTACGATATCGAATATCAACCCCGAACGGCTATCAAGTATCAAATTTTAGAGGACTTCATGGCCAATTTCACGCCAACCCTCGTACCCGAAGTTGAAAAGGAACTCTTATTAAAATCGGGTACATCATCGGGGGTATGGACCCTTTTCGCAGACAACGCTTCGAATGTGAAGGGGTCCGGGCTAAGCATCATTTTGAAGCCGCCCACGGGTAACACTATTAGGAAATCTATCAAAACTTATAAGTTGACTAATAACAAGGCCAAGTACAAGGCCATGATTGCAGGTCTCGAGCTAGCGAAAAGCTTGGGAGCAGACGTCATTGAAGCCAAGTGTGACTCTTTACTGGTGGTGAACCAAGTAAACAAAACCTTCAAAGTTCGTGAGGATAAAATGCAAATATATTTGGACAAGTTGCAGGTAACTTTGTATCATTTCAAGGAATGGACTTTGCAACATGTTCCTTGAGAACAAAATAGTGAGGCCGACACACTTGCAAATTTGGGGTCATCGGTCGAGGAAGATGAGATAAGCTCGGGGATTGTCGTTCAACTCTCGAGATTTGTGATCGAGGAAGGTCATGTTGAGATAAATCTACAAGCTTAACCTGGGATTGGAGGAATAAATGTATTGAATACTTAAAAATGGAAATCTCCCATCGGACCCTAAAGAGTTGAGGTCCCTACGAACCAAAGCTGCTCGATTCATATTGGACGAAAATGGAACATTATACAGGAGAACATTCGACAGACCATTGGCAGTGTGTTTGAGATCAGGGGACACTGATTATGTTCTACGAGAGGTCCATGAAGGCACTTGTAGGAACCACTCCGGCGCCGAATCACTGATTCACAAAGTCATTAGAGCATGATACTATTGGGATAACATGGAAAAGACTCTAAGAAGTTTGTTCAAAAATATGATAAATGTCAAAGGTTTGCACCGATGATCCACCAGCCCGGAGAACAACTTCATTCGGTCCTATCCCCATGTCCATTCATGAAATGAGGGATGGATATCGTCAGTCCTCTACCATCGACCCCAGGTAAAGCTAAGTTCATTTTATTTATGACTGACTATTTCTCTAAATGGGATGAAGAACATGCTTTCGATAAAGTCAGAGAGAAAGAGGTTATAGACTTCATCTGGGATCACATCGTGTGTCGATTCGGGGTACCCACCGAGATAGTGTGCGATAATGGAAAACAATTTATTGGCGGCAAAGTGACGAAATTCCTCGAAGACCATAAAATAAAAAGGATATTGTCAACGCCATATCATCTTAGTGGGAATGGACAGGCCGAATCGATGAACAAGACTATCATTTGAAACCTAAAGAAAAGGCTGAATGATGCTAAGGGGAAATGAATGGAAATTCTTCCCGAATTCCTTTGGGCATATAGAACAACATCGAAGTCCAGTACAGAGGCAACTCTATTTTCCTTAGTATATGGCTCCAAAGCCTTGATTCCAGTCAAAGTTGGCGAACCCAATGCCAGGTTTCGACATACAACAGAAGAATCAAATCACGAGGCTTTGAATACTAGCCTCGAATTATTGGATGAAAAACGAGAAGCTGCACTCATTCGAATGGTTGCACAAAAGCAACGAATCAAAAGATACTACAATAGGAGAACCAACCTCCGCCACTTCAGAATCGGGGACTTATTTCTAAGAGAAGTCACCATCAACACTCGAGATCCTAATGAAAGGAAGATCGGCCCGAATTGAGAAGGACCCTACCAAGTCCTCGAAATATTCAGAATGAGGTCTTATAAGCTCGGCACGATGGACGGCGAACAACTTCCAAACAATTGGAACATATCGCTTCTCAAACGATATTATTGCTAAGGTATGGCTTTCTCCCTTTTTTTCATTTATATATTTGATGCTAACTTACTGCAGGTATTCAATGGTTTAACACGTTATGTGCCTTACATTTTATGTGCGTTAATGATAAAAATACACTTTTTATGTGCATAATGGAGTCTATTTCATGTGTAGGTGCATTGGAGATGGAAACCGAGCTAAATGGATGCATGAACGTCAAAAATACGCTCAAGAGTCGAAAAAGAGTGACCCGGGCTATAGCCGGGTGTTTTGGCCCTAAAGCTAGGACAACCCGGGCGGTAGTGGGGCATTTGGCCCCTAAAGACAGGCTGACCCTGGCGTTAGTGGGGCATTTGGCCCCTAACGCCAGGTCTTCCCTGGCTTTAAAGGGGCGTTTGAGCCCAAACGCCTGGGTCCCGAGGTCCAGTCAATTCCGAGTTTTAAAGGTTTTAAGTGTTTCCCAGTTGGAATAGAAGTCTCCTACACGGCTAGGGTTTATCCCAAACATATAAATAGACCCAAAAACACAACTTGAAAAGGAAGGAAGCCATTGAAGTGAAGAAAAACCTGTGGATTACTACTCAGTGAAGCAAACATTGATTTTTATAGCTTTTATTC
Source organism: Nicotiana paniculata (assembly GCA_005239505.1). Lineage (NCBI taxonomy): Eukaryota > Viridiplantae > Streptophyta > Magnoliopsida > Solanales > Solanaceae > Nicotiana > Nicotiana paniculata. The sequence goes on along the minus strand of ML312202.1, from coordinate 47,770 downwards.
ATTATTTTGTAGTTCAATTATGCAAGTTATTTTAGAATTGATTCTTATGAATATGAGTAGCTAATTTTCTTAATCTAAGGTTTTGGTGGAACGTTGGGGGGGAT